>ML786589.1:700029-736014 GCA_009831015.1 Picea engelmannii | reverse complement strand
ACGGAAGGCACTGTTGAAAGCTATCGATGGAATTGACCCAACGAATATGAATTTAATAGTCTTTGACTTGGAAGATCAAATTCCAAGGTTACCCCCTCAACTCGTGTTTCAGATACAAGTTGTTGTCTCTGACAAGAACATTTGCTGAACTGTTATCGATGAGGGTGCCTCGACGTGTGTCATGTCTCTTGCTTGCTAGAAATCCATTGGCTCTCCTTCTTTGAATGAATCACCAAACACTCTTAAAGCCTTCAATGGCTCTAGTTTTAAGCCCTACGGTGTTCTTCCTTCATTTCCCATCACGTTAGAAGGAAAAACAGTCCAAGTTGAAGTGGAAGTCTTCGACGCTCCCCTTGATTATAATCTTCTGCTTGGACACAACTGGATCAATTCCATGCGTGCAGTCGTGTCGACACTTTTCTGTGTAGTACGTTTCCCTCATCAAGGAAAGGTTGTTACTGTCGACCAACTTGCCTTCTTCAATTCTGATACCTGTATTGACAACGTACTGTTTATTGCTAAAACCCCACTGGGTTATGAGAACATCGGTGTAGGCCTTATAAAGGACTCCTCGTTAATGGGTACTTTCCCCATTCCACCGCCCGATGTTCCACGCCCGTCTGTTGCTTCCATCAACATGATCTCCACTTTGCCTCATGAACTTCCTGCGTCTCACGACCCTTGGATAGTCCCTAATCCTGGAGATCATTTTCGTTTTGGCGACGAAATGCCATTAAGTCCGGTTGAGTTCGCCTATCAGGTCTTTCAATCGACAACACCTTCTACCCCTTCTCTTGATGAGTTGTCTCCTGATCCTTTTCGTGTTATTTTTCCGATTGACAAGATGATCATGTCCTTCATGGAGGACACTCCTTGGGACGATGGGCATCATCATTCTATCCTCTTTCTGGAGCAATACACTCTTGAGAACTACCAATGGATTTCGACCCCCTTGACCGTTTTTGTCATCTCGACCGTTCCCGAGACTACACACGATGTGTTTACTGAAGGGAACTTAAGCAATATCTCACCCACGATTCCCATTGACATCTCCATTAAACCCAAAATTGTTGAAAATGTCCATATTGGAGCTTCGTGTTCTCCTGACGAAATAGTCACTTATACGTCCCTGTTCAAAGAGTTTCGTGACATCTTCACCTGGAGTTATGAAGAAATGTCGGGTATCGACCCTGAAATTGTGATACATGAGATAACGACATATCCTGATGCTAAACCCGTACGACAACGCCTTCATCCAGTTCACCCCTGTAAAGAGGCTGCTATCAAGCTCGAAGTCGAGAAACTTTTGAAAGCCGACTTTATTTATCTAGTGGCTCTCACAGACTGGGTTTTTAATCTTGTCCTGATTGACAAGAAACAAGGTACGATTTGTGTTTGTGTTGATTATAGGGATATCAATAAAGCTTGTCCAAAAGACAACTTTCCAACCCCTTTCGTCGACCATATTTTTGATGACTGTTCCGGAAGTGAAATCTTCTCTCGCATGGATGGTTTCTCCGGCTATAATCAAATTAACATTGTTCCCGAGGATCAACATAAGACTGCTTTTATTTGTCCTTGGGGTACTTTTGCCTATAGGAAACTTCCTTTCGGTCTTAAGAACGCTGGCGCAACTTTTCAACGCGCTATGTATTACGCTTTTCATGATATAAAGCATATCATTCAACCCTATTTGGACTATTTACCTGCTCATTCTATGTGCAGAGTTGATCACCCAACACACCTCTGGGTTATTTTCGTTCGCTGTTGGTTCTACCAGATATGTTTGAATCTTTATAAGTGCATTTTCTGTGTGGAATTCAACCATCTTCTAGGTTTTATCGTTTCGCATCAAGGGATCTGGGTGGATCCTTTGAAGTTTGAGGTGATTCTTAATCTCCCTCCTCCTTCTACACTTCGCCAGTTTTAAAGTTTGCAGGGAAAAGCAAACTTTCTTCATCATTTTATCCCAAACTACGCCGAGATTACTCGTGGACTTACGCGGCTATTAAAGAAGGATTCAGAGTTCGTCTGGGATACCATTGCCAACAATGCTTTTGAAGCTTTGAAGTTATCCCTGACGCGAGCTCCGCTTCTCTTCCCCCCTGATTATAGTCGCGATTATTTCCTTTACCTTGCTGCCTCGGATTACACCAATGGCATGGTTCTCGTCCAGGAGAATGATGCGTACGACGAACATGTTATTTACTACTTGAGTCGAAGTCTCACACCGACTGAAATCAAGCATCAACATGTCGAGAAACTGGCCTTGGTTTCCGTTCAAGCCGTTCAACACTTCCGGCATTATATCCTCTCACGCAAAACTACGATGATTTCTCATTGCAACCCTATGCAACATATTTTGACACGTCAATTGCTAGGGGGAAAATACTCCAAATGTATTGTGATACTGTAGGAGTTTGACTTGGAATTCGACCGCGCCAAGTCCAAGAAGTCCTTGGTTTTTGCTGAGTTGATATGCGACTTTCCCCATTCGGCAATAGAAAATGTATTAGTTGATTCATTACCCGATGAATCTCTTTTCCTTATTATCACTGATGATCTTTGGTATGGGGATATCATTATATATCTCCAAACCCAGACTTTCTGGCCTACTTTGTCTACTACTGAATGACGTCGCATACGCTATCAAGCTCGTCAATACATTATCCTCGGGGAAACTCTTTATTGTCAGGGGATTGACTCTGTTTTTCGACGTTGTCTCACGTTCGATGAAGCTAAGAAAGCTCTAAATGACTGCCATTCCGGAGCATGTGGTGGTCATATGTTTGGGTATGCTACTGCCCAAAAGATCTTATGCGTAGGGTATTTTTGGCCTTCTTTGTTTAACGACGGCATCACTGCCATTCATAAATGCCATGCCTGCCAGACCTATAATCAGAAAATCCGGTCACATCTTGCTCCTCTTCATCCTGTGGTCTCAGTTGGTCCCTTTGCAAAATGGGGCATCGATTTCATGACATGTCACCCTCACTCAGCTGGGGGGCATGGTTACATCATTGTAGCGGTTGATTACTTTACGAAATGGGCCGAGGAGATGCTAACATTTGACAACACTGGAAAGACCGCAACTTTGTTCCTTTTTAATCACATCATAGCTCATTTTGGTGTTCCCCAAGCTATCGTCACTGATCACGGTAGCCACTTTAGGAATTTTATGATGTCTGAACTTACTGAAAAGTTGGGTCTTCACCATGATAACTCAATGCCCTATTATCCACAAGCCAATGGCCAAGTCGAAGCAATCAACAAAGTTCTCATAACTATGCTCCGATGAATGGTATGGATTCATGAAACAAGTTGGCACACAATGTTGTTTTCAGCATTGTGGGCATATCAGACATCCATCAAGTCCGCTACTGGGTTTACACCTTTTCGGTTAGTCTATGGTGTGGAAGCCATTCTCCCTATAGAATGCGAGATACCCTCTTTGAAACTATCTATTGAACTCCTACCCAACACTTCTGCTGAAGAAGAATGTTTGTTGTATCTTATGCGATTAGACGAAACTCGATGTGATGCGACCCTAGTTATCGAAGCTCAAAAAAAGCGTGTCAAGGCCCAATCATGGATGATTTTAGGGGCTAAATTTCGCTCATGGGCTAATTTTCCATGGTTTTTCCAAAAATGAGATTCGATATTTTAAAAATGATTCACCCAAATTCTATAGGATAAAATTATTTTACCTTAAAAATTGCCAAAATTTTATAAAAACTATATAAAATCCTTAGAAAATTGAATATTTTTACAGAAATATCGCCAAACATTTATAGTTGGCATATGAAGGATTAGTAAGATTCGCCAAGGTTTCTACATTTTAAAATAAATTTCCATCCTTAAAATCATCCTTGGGCCCAATACGACAAGCATGTCAAGCCTCGCGTTTTTTCGAAGGTGATCTTGTTCTTCTCTATGAACAAGATCGAGATATGTTAGGAGCTGGGAAATTTGAACCCATGTGGCGAGGTCCTTATATCGTTCGACGAGTTTTGGAAAAAGGAGCTTATGAGTTGGTAGATTACGATGGTATCCCTTTGAGTGAACCCAGGAATGGGTTGTACTTGAAGAAGTACTATGCATAAAATCATATGTGCATTAGTACTTGTATTTTTATTGTATCATACTTCTTGTGTGTTACTTTAGTTTTATTTTGTCGTTATCTGGTCTCTGCCCTTATGTGACGTTGTGTTTGATTTTCAGATGTCGGAGTCTTTGTTAACCTATATTGGCTTCACTGATGGTGCTAGACACAGTACTCAGAACCTTGCTTCCGCTGCATGGGCAATTTATGCCCCTACAAACAAACTTGTCTCCTTACGAGGTGTGTGCCTTGGCCGTGTGACCAACAACATTGAAGAGTACAACGCCGTTATTGAATTATTGGTTGATGCTATCTCGCTCAGAATTCGTCATTTGGTTGTACGACTTGATTTGCAGCTTGTAGTACTACAGTTAAGTAATGTCTACTCTATTCGAAGTCCTATTTTGTTACGGGTGTATTTGCGAATTCACCTCTTGAAACGTTATTTTGATCAGATTGAATATCAACATATTCCTAGATGTCTAAATACATTAACATATGCATTGGCTAATTATGTTTTGGATAGACATTTGAATCATTTATAAATCAATCACATCAATATTCACACAATATAAAGAAAACCAGTAGAAGCCGTCTGTATATATAATGATCAAAAGAGTTTTTTACAAAAAGTTTGTCCGAAGACCAAAATGTCAAAATCTGAAGCTCATAGCTTCTACATAGTGACGACATGGACGACGTTCACGGTAACACACGACTGCCCGAGCAACCCTATAGAGAAGTCCACTCATGGACCCTGATACTCCTACAGTATGACGTTGATCGCGTCATGGAACCTCTTCCAGAGTCATGTCTGGAATATCTGTAGTTAAGCCCTCCAGATTTTGTTCCACCACTTGATAATCCTCAGCATATTGTGGTGTTACCACTACCTCTCCTCGCCGCTGAATGGGAGAAGTAATAGGAGGTCTATAAGGTACAACATCTGTGACATCAACAAACTATTTTGTTTTAGTCTTTGGACGAACATATAAAACAAAAACATTTGAATATGATAAAAATTCACAAAACATTTAAAAAGAAAAATGTGTGTACTTCTTACCAAGGTCCCCCCACTGAGCATCCTCTGGAAATACTAAATCTAGATCTCCTCGAAAATCCAACCTGGCATAATCATAGTCATCAACCATCAACATCTGTGGTTGAAGCCATTTAAAGAAAGTATCATCATATTTGATGATCGGTCCTGCTACGTGCCGGGCCATGAGCCGACACCATCTCAACATCGTTGGATCCCTGGGAGCTGGTAAATTCCACTTCACCTGTAGTCTCAATAATGGGACCCACTCAAGGAAGAAGGATACCAACAAAGATCCATACCCGAATTGCTTCAGGTCACCGCGTCTACATTTGGTCAACTACTTTTTTATACTGTGAAGCACAACATCTGCCCAGTTGAACACCCAAGGCTTAGTACACTCAATAGCATACTGGAAGTAACTCTGTAATGCCATGTGAGGAGTAGAACTCTCAACAATACGATCTATAGTGAATAGGATAGTACGGAGTGCCAAATCTCGTACCCCCCAAATAGCTACTTTTCCTTTCTTTCTCTCAGCCTCGGGAATGTAGTGTAAACGACAATACTCACTCATCTGCAGCCCACCACCTCTGCTACCAGTTAGACTCACATAGTACCCTCGCCGGGACAATCCAGTCAAAAAGTGAATGTCCTCAATGTCTAAGGACAATGTGTGGACCCCCACATGAAATACCTGCTGATCAGGGTCCCACATATGCACCAGGTACTCTAATAGTCTGACTTGGGCCCTCATGCCCGAGATGCGAAAGTACTTCAGGAGTCCACAATCTCTCAAAGCAGCTATAGTAGGTGGATGATTTTCGGCCATTGCATTGTCTTCTTCATGCTCCCTTTCACGCCATTCAAGCACCATCTTGATGGCCAATTATCTGCATAAGGGACACAAAAAGAAGATTAGCAACCCTTTTCATGCTTTGGTGCTTTTTCATTGGGTAAAAATTTAATTTTTTTTTTATTGCAGTTCTCGTAGGTGACCTGTGTGCATAGTGATAGAACCTCACAGGCTTCCCATGGGTCACCTGCGAGAATGCCTCATTCTCGCAGGTCCCGTATAGCCTTCCTGCGAGAATGGCAGCGCGCAAGTAGGGCTCCACAAATCAACTTAAAAATGAAAATTTAACCAATGAAATTGCAAAATTAAAACATGAAAGTGTTCAGGACTAAGATCCTACCTTACTTTTGTTGACGGCTCGCTGAATGGACGATCGTAGCTCCTGCAATCTGACACCGAACTTTGAGGGTAAAAGAGGGGTTTTTTGAGCTCAAATAGTGGAAAGGTAAAAATTATGTGGTAAAAAGAGTATTTACTCCTTTTTATTTACTTTTACTATGTCATTTGGTTTTTTATGAATATTTATCTATTAAACCCTAATCCCTAATGTCATTTTGAGTGAACCTTTTTGCAGGCGTAATGATTTCGATGGTCAGAAACAGGGATACAGACATATATTTTTCTTTATCATCGTGTTTTTTGATTGTTTTTTATGGTTTTTATATAAAAACCTCGAGCGTGGTTTTTGTCCGTTCTTTTGCTCGTAAATACATGAGAACGAGATCAAGCATACTTTTATCACTTTTTCGAGCTCAACAAGGTTATACGAAAAAGGAACCCCCCTGGAGTCCTCTTTAAGATATTTTCAAATTCTCTAAACATGAAAAGATAGCCGAGCGACCTTGCTATTTTCATGCTCAATAAATTATTTTAAGTAAGCGTCTGGTGAGCGATAATTTATCTCTTTTTCGGTCTCGTCCAGACTATTTTACGAAAAAGGAACTGAGAGAATTCTCTTTTAAGTGTTTTTCCAGACTCTATAATCATGAAAAACCTTCGAGTTTTCTATCTCTGGACTCGTTAAACAAAAATTGACAGACCCGTGATGGGACTGAACCACTCCTTCTTAGGGTTTGTTAAACATACTCCGAGGGACTCGTTCGAAGGATGAGCTTACATCAACAAGCATATGTTATCCTCCTCAAGCTTGCGTAAAAATAGAGAGGTACTCGCCAGAAATGGTGGGGGAAAATTTGGGAAAGGGATATGTTTTCATCTTCATATTGATTGGCAGTAAGTGTCACTCTTGAACATGACACCCCCTATTCATCACATTTGAAGTCAGTTTGGAAAATCCATTTGTCTCTCTTTCGATTTTCTACAAGGTCATTCCCTGTGTCATCTTTGAGTCAATGCTGCCAAATCATTGGTTGTGTCGTTCATATGTTCAAGAGAAGTCCATATGAAACCTATATTGAGTCGGCCATCTGTAGTTATCCATTCTCTCCATGTCAGTCTTCCCTATGTCCAGTCCAATTTACATCATACTCTGTTTCATATTCAAAATCTGTTACTCATTTTGTGTCATTGAAGGGGGATACATCAAGGCCCTCCTGTGACGAGTTTTGTTCCGTCGACTTCAGCTCATTATCCGAAATCAAGACTTAGAAAATATTTGGTACCTTGGAGCTTGCATGCCTCAATGGCAGGTTTCCTTGCTTTCGACAGTGGGTTCACATCATTGACCCCTAATCAAAAGATTCCATCGGATGTTCGACTTCAAATCATTTATTCACACTCGATGGATTGTACTAGAGTACCTTGGGAGTCATTGACATCAATGGTGATTTCCCTCGCGCTTGTTAATGGTTTCATTAATGACCGGTAATCAAGTGGTTTCTGCCATGTTCGACTTCAACACATGTAATCACATGGTTAGATTCATACTTTGGGCGATGAGATTGAAGACCCTGGATATCATCTATTTTGTCTAGGTTGCGATAGAGTATGTATAATTTGTGACACATAGATCCACTGTGTATGTCTCGTGGCTATGTCGTCTTAATTTGAAATTTCTCGCATAGATCCACAGTGTATTCCAGGTGGCTATGCTATATTTTGATGGCATGGATCCACAGTGTATGATTGGTGGCCATGACCCATGTCTACAATGTCATTAGTATGTGATCTGAGTATGGGAATGCCTTCCTCAGAATTGGTATATATGATATTCTACAGATGCTTGGTTGTTCACAGGTTTCCGATTAGGTGTGCTCCTAGTTTTCGACACACACATGCATCTTACAAAGTCTTTTGGCTGTCACTGGTTCCAACCTCATACTTTGGGGGGAATTCTATTACCCATGATTTTGGTTGTCATGATGATGTATTGATGATGGTGTACTCAGGCTCTTCAGAAGAACTTTCTCCTGAGAAAAGTTACTTTCATCTCTTCCCAGAAAACTCATTTTTGGAGAAGGTTCGCAGGCTGCTAGTATATTTGGGTGCGAGAATGCCTGATTCTCGCAGGCTGCCTTAAGCCAGGGTGCAAACTTCTCGCACTGTGTTGAACTTCTAGGGTGCAAACTCTTCCTAAAGCATGGAAAAAGATGAATTCTCGATGTTTCTAGAAGGGAATATTCTAGAAGGATGGGTTGGCATGCGAATGGTTATCCTAGTACTGGATTCCCAGATATTTTGGGATCATTCTTATCCAAGTAACTAATTCATTCTCTCCTATATATTGAGGGAATTCTCATGGAAAAGGTTAAGCAAGATTCATTGGAGAATTAGTGAAAGAATTGTGTGAAGGAATGAAGCTTGAACAATAGCTTGGAGACTCTAGCAAGTCTATCAAGAGGATTTGATCTTCTTCATGCAAGGATTGAGCAAGTGTGTGTGTTGGAGCCAAGAGCCATCGAAAGGAAGTTTGCGACATCAAGGCTCAAGTTGTAATCTTTACTTTCCATTAATATGATACAGTGGCATGTCCCTTTCCCATAAAGCCAATTTCACTTTATTGTGTAATTCCTTGATCATACACATAGGTTAACTGTTGAATATATTGTGCTATCTTCACTTTGGTTGGTTTGTGTTGTCTTGGTCTGGACTTCATGAGAGCACTGGAGTGAAGCAAGAGCAACAAAGACCCTAGGAAGCGATAATAAGGTATGTTACTTGTTTCTTCCTCCTAGTTAATTCAATGGTCAAAATCTAGGGAAAGAGTAATGTCCTATCCTGTTTTGTTCTAGATCCAAGTGGATCTAGGGAGATCAGTTAGTGTTTGCACCTACTAATTAGTCTGATAAAAATCACCTTACCCACTTATTCCCCAAACTTACGAAAGCTGCGAGGATTTTATCTCTACCACCCACTGTGTTGACTAATCCTATTCCACATAATCAACACATGGCCTCGAGCTCCTCGAATGATGAAAATGCGGGGAGTGGGAGTCAAAACCCACCGATGCAAGATGATGACCATTTATGCATCAATATGGATAAATATGAGGTTAATGGAGCCACTTGGTCTTGCAATTACATTTCTTCGTAGACTGTACCTGGTCTAGAGTCTCCCCCTCCTCCGAAGACGCCTTTATAGATCGAAAAACCAGAGCCCCTGCCTCATATTCTGAAAGGAGTACTCAAGTGCTCTTCCCAAAAACCTAATGATAGAGCCGACCAAAAATAATCTATTTTTGAGAACCTGGATCAATCCCCTTGTGCGATGTCGGCTCTGGAGGTACTCCAGATGTGTCCTTCACATAGGAATTCATTGCTATCTGCGTTAGGAGATCTAGATCCTTGTGGCTCTAAAGTTATCAAGTTTGGCGTCACGGATGTGAAGCCTTGCTTTCCTTACCATGTGGAATTCCAAATCCACATGAGTTACTCAAAGTATACCATCAAACGTACTATTGTTGATGAATGCGCTGCCACATGTGTGATGTTCGTTGTTTGTTGGAAATCCCTCGACTCTTTGACCCTCTCTCAAACTTCGATGATGTTGACTGATTTTGATGGTCGTTCCTTCCGCCCTTACGATATTCTTCCTTCCTTCTCAGTCCAATTAGGTGGGAAGACGATAGAGGTGTATGTCGAGGTTGTTGATGCACCCCTCGAATATAAATTGTTACTAGGGAGCAATTGGACTTATGCTATGACTGCAATTGTATCATCTATCTTCTACACTCTTTTCTTTCCTCACAATGGGAATATCATGACAATCGACTAGTTGTTCTTTGCGTATGATAGCCCCAATGCATCGATTGGGTAATCGATCCCCATGATCGACAATTCTTAGCTGAAAAATGATAATATCAGTGTCAGAATGTATTCATCCCTTATGGGTGCCTTCGACTTCATGGAACCATTTCATCACATATACGCCATGTCTAGTAGGTCTTCTTCATCAAAGAGGTTCGTTCCTTTCCACACTTTGTATTTTAATGATCCTTGGACCATACCTTCCTTGACTACATCTTGTGAAGGTTAGTCAGATACTGGAATTTCCATGCCACTATCGGAAGTAGAGATAGTGTATCAGTTTTTTCTTGACTCTTCCACCGATCCAAATCCTGTTACCTCGTAGATGGACGAGGAGGATCATATTCCTGAGCCCGTGTGGGCCACTTCATTATCTTCTTCACATGACTTCCTTGATGAGACTTTACCTTCGGATGAAGCTATTGTAGAGGCCATGAATGGTTGTGACAGGTCATGGGATGATATGCATCATTGCTCTTATTTTCTCCCAGAGCTTGCTAAAATTGAACAAGTTGATTTTAGATATACCTTGAGTGAGATAGTCGGCCATGCCATAGTTCCACTTGATACGCAAACAATTTATGTCGAAGGAAACATGGTGATTATCTCACCTACCATCATGATTGATATCTCTCGTATTCCTGGCAAGGTTAAAAATGTATACATCGGTACAGATTATTTGTCGGAAGAAGTTCTGATCTACATCGATATCTTCAAGAAATTCTATGATGTATTCGCTTGGTCATATGAAGAGATATTGAGAATTGACCCTCAAATTTTCGAACATGATATTAAAACCTACCCGAATGCTAAGCCTATTCGAAAATGACTTAGAGCTGTCAATCCTAGGAAGGCCCTTGCTATTAATGTAGAGGTAGAAAAACTGCTTAACGCTGGCTTTATCTACCTTGTTCCCTTGACTGAATGGGTATCCAATCTCATTATGGTGAATACAAATGAAGGAAACATTCATGTATTCACGGATTTTTGTGACCTAAATAAAGCATGTCCCAAAGACAACTTCTCGACACCCTTCATCGATCATATTCTCGACGAATGTGCGGGAAACAATTTTTTTTCTTTTATGAACAAATTTTCAAGGTATAACCAAATTCCATTAATCTTGAGGACCAACATAAGATGACATTTATTTTTCCTTGGGGTACTTTTGCATGCTAGAAAATTCCTTTCGGTCTTAAGAACGCTGGAGCAACCTTCCAATGAGCTATGAACTTCACATTTCACGATCTCAAGAACATAGTCGAAGCCTATCTCGATGATCTCCCTGCTCACTCCCGTAAGAGAGTGGATCACCCTAAACACCTTCAACTAGTTTTTGAAAGATGTCGCCATTACAACATCCATTTGAACCCTCATAAATGCATCTTTTGACTTAGGTCAGGTTGACTTCTAGGATTTTTAGTCTCTGAGAATGGGATCATGGTAGATCCGTTAAAGGTTGAGGCAATACTTTGATTGCCTCCCCCATGTGTTGTTCATCAACTTCAAGATTTATAGGGGAAAGATAACTTTTTATGATGGTTTATAGTGAACTATGCCAATATTACTAAGTGTTTCATGCGTCTCTTAAGGAAGGACACTCCTTTTATCTGGGATGAGCGAGCCCATGAATCCTTCGATGCTTTTAAGAAATCATTGGTATCGACACCTCTACTAAAGTCTCTAGACTACAGTAGAGATTACTTTCTTTATGTCATCGCGTCTAAAGAGATGATTGGTATGGTGTTGGTTCAGGAGGATGATGAGCTCCGTGAGGATGTCATTTAATATCTTAGTCAAAACTTAGTCGGCCTTGAACTCAAATATTCTCATGTTGAAAAACTAGCTTTGGCTATCGTTCAGGTAGTTCAATGATTACGACACTATATATTTCTTTGCAAAACTAGTGTGGTCTCCAATGTCAATCCATTTCAATATGTCCTTACTAGGCGTATCATAGGGGGAACGTACAATAAATGGATTGTCATTCTACAAGAATTTGATCTCGATTTCGCTTCTACGAAGTCCAAAAAGTCACTAGTTTTTGAAAAGTTAATATCCAACTTCCCTCGGTTGGATGAGGATGTTATTCATGTTGATTCGTTTTCAGATGAGAACATTTTCCTTGTCTCATCAACGGACGCCTGGTATGAAGATATTTTTTCCTATAGTCAAACTTTGAATTTCCCTCAACATCTCTCGTGAGATGACTGACAACGTATACGATACCAATCTAAGAACTACCTTATCATCGATGAAAATCTATATCGTTGAGGAGTAGACAATATCTTGCGTCGTTGTTTGATTCATGAAGAAGCTGAGTTTGTTCTAAACAACTGCCATAGCGGGGCTTGTGGTGGCCATCTATCCAGGCTTGTGAAATCCCAAAAACAATTGCGAGCCAGTTATTTTTGGTCATCTATTTTTAAATATTATGTCGAAGAGGTTAAGAAGTGTCACCCCTGCTAGGTTTTCACTCAAAAAATGTGCTTGCATCCAACCCCTCTCCATCCAGTCGATATTGTCGGTCCCTTCACCAAGTGGGGGTTAGATTTTATGTATTGCAACCCAACTTCGGCTGGGGGGAATCAACACATTATCATGGTCGTAGATTACTTTACTAAGTGGGATGAGGCCATGCTTATGGTTAAATCCGATGGTAAGACTACTACTTTCTTCGTGTTCAATAAAATTGTTGCCAGGTTCGAAATTCCGAGTGAGATTGTCATTGATCATGGCAGTCACTTTCAGAATTAAATGATGAAAGAATTAAAATCAAAACTGGGGTTTAAACATGGTCATTCTTCCCCTTACTACCCCCAGGAAAATGGACAAGTAGATGCCGTAAACAAGTCTCTCAACACCATTTTGCAGAAAAGTATCAGTCAAAGAAAATATGGCTGGAATATCATGTTTTACCCAACACTTTGGGCATACCAAACCTCGTTTAAGAATTCCACTTGTTTTTCTCATTTATAGTTAGTACACGGTGTGGATTCGATCATACCTATTGAATGCAAAATCCCTTCTCTTAGATTGACAGTTGCGCTCCTACCTGACACTTCCGATCTCGAACAACGCCTTGTATACCTAGAGAGTCTAGATGAGCAACGTTGAGACTCCTCCATGACTATCAAAGAAAATAAAATACATGTCAAGGTCCAATATGATAATTTTGTCTATCCTCGGCAGCACGCTGAGGGTGACTTGGTCCTTTTATATGATCAAGCCAAAGAACCACTGGGGGCAAGAAAGTTCAAACCCATGTGGCACGATCCCTATATCATGTGACATGTCTTAGAAAAAGGAGCCTATGAATTAGAATATTATGAAGGGAACATACTAGATAATCCTAGAAATGGGCTCTATTTAAAAAGATATTACGATTGAGCCCCAATATTGGGCGTAACTCTTTGTATACTAATGTATTTTAGTGTATATATCTCTTCCCTTTGTTTTTATATTTAGCTTGCTTATCAAGTTTTCCCTTGGTTGGCAGATGTCAACAGAGTCTTCGGTCTACTTAGGATTCGTATATGGGGCCAATCATCATACACAGAACTTGGCTTCTACTGGTTGGGTTGTTTACTCCCCTGATGGTCTACTAGTGTCCTTAGGTGGCATTTTCCTAGGACCATCCATGAATAATGTGGATGAGTATAGCGTTGTTATAGAAATTTTACGTGATGCCATTTTACATGGTATTCAATTATTAGAAGTTCTCCTGGACTTCGAGTTAGTAGTATATCATTTGAACGACAGTTACCATGTGCAATACCCGACTCTACTCCGATGATTCTTATGGGTACAACTTTTAGAACGTCATTTTGATTTGATTACTTATCATCACATGCCTAGAATTTCTAATTATGTATCTGATGCATATGCTAATTTTGTTTTAGATTGGAATTTGTCACATAACTAAAGAAAAGAAAACACTTTCATCAATGTACACATTGTAACATAAGTAAAGTCAAAGATCAATGTTTTTATATATTTCATCTCTCCAAAAATATGATGTTATAGTACAAAATTGGGGCTGACACCCTCAAAATACATATACGATCGATCATACAATGGTCACAAAATCTACGCTTGTGGCGTCATATGTGTGTTATGATAGCATACTATGGTGTTTGCGAGAGGACGAAAGAGTCATACCAAAGCACGGGGCACACCTACCACCTGCCGCTGCATCACCTCTGACAGGTCTTCCACCTGAACTATGGGAATCCTCTGTGTCAAACGAGATAGGTTTCCATGCATTTTTTGAACCACTGTATTAGCATCTATTCTCACTGCCTCATCCCCCTGGTGCCTTCGATGGTGTCGTGGAAGTCTGTATGACCGTCGTGGACTTATGTCTGCATCACATACATGTTTAGTTAGTACCTGACATCATCCAAATTTTTTTTGTTTTCTTATACAAAAATACAAAAAATGAGATATTCATAAACTTTAACATACCTATGTCTTCGTAGGTGGATCCTGGTGGTAACGACATGTCTGTATATCCTCTGAAGTGAATCTCTATGTAAGGGTAGTCCTCCAGAGAAATCACCTGCCGACTCCACTAGAAGAAAAAGTCATCATTGTAGGGTGTTGGAACCCTACTAGCCCACTGCCGCCTCATAACCTTGGTCCACCATGCCATGGCTGGATCACATGGTCCATACAGAGAAATATCAAGTCTAGAGCCCAAGCCTGGAACCCGCTCGAAGAAAAAAATACAAAGGATAGAAACGAACCCAAAGTTCCTCTTTCTACCCATTTTGCTATCTGTCAGCTGGCTCTTCATGTTGGCTAGCAGCGAGGTACACCAATCATAAACCATAAGTTGCAAGCACTCCACTGAATGGAAAATAAGTGGCATCGATTCCTAGTGCAAAGAGGCTGACCCTTTGATCTGTTTCAACACTAGGACAACAATCTTGAGACTCAAATTGTTGATCGCTCTGATTAGGAGTTTGTTCTGTACCTTCTCGGTCCCTACAATGTAATGAGTGGCTATGTAATCCTTATGTTCATGCCACTCCCAGCTCCCTGGTCTTTGAGGTTGACAACCTCACCCCGACACGACAATTCTGTCAAGAAGTATATGTCCTCAATTTCAATCCTCAATGGTTTTCCATCAAGGTTGAAGGTCTCGGTATTTGGATCCCAGTAGTTCACAAGCAGCTGAAGCATTCTCACTTGAGCCCTCATACCTTTGAGAGACCAAAACTTGTATAGCCCACATCTTTTTAAGGCCATCTAGCCCTTGGATCTCTCTCCACTACAACATCCACCTCTTCATTCTCTCTTTCTCTCCACTTTAGCACAATCATGCAAGATTCAAACAATTTTTTGAGTTAGCAACAATTAAAAACCCTTATCCACGGACATGTATGCGAGATACAGTGTACACAATCGCATATAGGGATACTTATATGCTGGATATTTTGCAAACAACCACATATAGGTATGCGTATATGTGACCTGATGATCTATAGCCTCCGTATACCTTAGTTTCTATGTTGCACCCTAAAATACTAAAAAAAGGAGACCTAATTACAAATTTTAATCCACTAGAAATAAAGAGAGGATCAAGATGAATCACCTGGTCCAGACGATTGTTGATTATGTCACTCGTGACTCCTGCAATCAACAGTTGAAATTCGGGGGCAATTTGGTCAAAAAATGTACTATTTGGGTAAAAAATACAAATGGTATAGTAAAATTGGTTTTTTTACTATTTATAGAAAAAAAATTACCCACTTTACATAGTTTTGTACAATATTTTGGCCTAATGGACTAATATGACAATGTATGGAGTTGGTTTTGGTGGTTTTATCCGGGGATTCTTGCATTTTTCAGCTCCATGTCGCCCGTTCGTAACTTTGGACATGTATTTTTCGTCATCCAACATATAGGATAGGTCACCAATCCATCATTCATACTTGCATCATCCTATGACTGCAACTCATATTCCTTAGGTACAAACCCATTTAATAGTGACACAAAACCTTCTATATGAAACTAGAAGTGTTGTTATCGAATGGTAGAGACTTACCAAACATGGGTACCCTAGTTATATCCCCTATTCCATTCAGTGCCCATGCATATATTTTTGTCTGTAGGATCGATAGTCCCTTGTAGCTAATACATGACTTTATTTTTTAACCTCATTTCTTACTCATAAACATACTGACCTATACCTAGAGGACTCCCAACAAGTTTGATTTAAGCTCTTTTCCGACTCTCTCAAAAAGAGAAAAGATTTTCGAGTGAACTTATCCCTTTCACACTCGTAAATTGGATTTGAAAGGACATTTATTTGTGCAATTTTACTCCTTTTTCAAACCATGTAGACTAAGATTATGAAAAAATATATTTTTTGGCATTAAGTTGTAATTGCATCTCATTCTCTTGCTTGTAGTATTGAGCCTATTGTCAATTCTCTCTTTTGCATTATAATCCTATCACCTCAATAGTTTTCATCATCATCCAAGAAGAGCCTTGTTTATATCCTTTGCAACTTGGCACCCTATAACCAAGAGGAAACATTCCCCCAAGTGTCCATCTCTTGCATGCACTGCCTTGCATTGAGCATAGGTATGTTCCACCATTGGAACTAGTTGTTTAATTGCAACACTCATTTCCTCCTCTGTATCATAAAATTCATTTGATTATCAAAAAACAAAAAAAGACAGGTGGGGAAATAATATTATCTTATATTCGCAGCAGTCATGTCACCTTTGAATAGAGCACATAAATTTTGAGTCCACTTGTCATCAAAATTTTGGGTTTAGCATGACCTTAGGAAGTTGACCTCGTTACATAGATTTTTCTCCCTCAACGAGTTACTCTTCTAGTTCCTATGGAGAGTTTGATTGATTCCTCCTACATCTCAAAGTTTCATTATTGATTCTATGTTTTCAGAGTCTTCCATATGTCTAATGCTCTTGTTCAAAGGATGTCTATGAACATGCATCGACCATTCCTTAGAACTCTTGACTTTGCATGTCAACCATACCCTCAGTATGTCTCAGAATTACATGAAACTGTAATCCTATCATGCACCATATTCCTACTTTCGTCATTGGTAGGTAACCTTGAACCTAGCAGTCAACACTTCACCATTGGTTGCTGACTGGGAGGTTTCCCTTATGTTTGATGGAAATAAATATATTCACACATCGAGATTCATGTAGTCTCTTGGATGCCATTATCCTTATTGGTGGTTTCCTTTCCTTGTCAGTAGTTTTCCTTATTGGCTACTATTCAGAGGCTCTTTTTAGTGTACCACTTGCATCTGGCACACATGAAAGATGCACAGGGTCGTTGGTTTGTGAACATGTTCTTCTTATAATTTACTCCAAATCATCAAGCTCCTTATTTGTACCTCATGATGAATGATGAGAGATACATTAATGCTCTCCTTTCAGCGGGTCTCCTTCCATCAACTTCATCCCATCTATTATGGAAACGAGACATAGAGTCCTATTAGTAACTAGAAGCTTGCAGTCATTAGTGGCAGGTTCCCATTGAAAGTTTGGAATACACCAATGTCTCTTGATCGATGGATTCTTCAAGTGTTCGAACTTGACACTTGTTGGAAGATTGGTTGTTGTCATTGATGTCAACCCTAGTCATTAGTTTTGGACCAGAAGATTGATGAAGGTATTTGGACATGAAAAACAATGAACATGCAGATACAACACCCATGGATGTATAATATACATCATGTTGTTCCTATTGGTATGTGGCATGTCACATGGATCCTCATGGTTGAGGAGAAATGAATTTTTGAAGATGACAAAGTGAATTGAAGAAGGAAGTACATGTAGGCCCTGAAGATAATTAAGGAAATGAATTGCAAAATAAGAAAGTGTCAGGTTGGCCCTAATGTTAAAAGGAAGTGACATAAATGGTATAAATAAATATCATTATACATTCATTTAAAAGACAAGTCGAATTTCAGAGGAAATCAGAAGTAAAGAATGCCAAATTTCAAGGGAGGATGAAGTCTTTTGGTGATGTGTTCTAAAGTATGTTATTTTCAGGTCATCTTACCATTTTCGCTATAAACTTTTTTCTAGGATGATTCAGATGATGAAATTTCTATGGTATTGATAAGACATATCAAGTTACCTATCGTAAAATTTTCATCTCTTGATTTGCTATAATATGGAGATACACTCTGTGGAAGATAGGGTTTTTGACCAGTCCTGAAGCTACTCAATAAATAGGTGTTCTGGGTAAAATAGTAATAATTTCTTCATAGAGAATCCAAATGAAGTGTGACCAATTTCATTGGAAATAGTACGGACTTTAGTTTATTTTGTGTGAGTTTTAGAATCATATGTTAAATATTGAGCACGGGGAATAATGTACAAGTTCTCTCTCCTGAATAAACCATAATTTAACAAGGTCTACCATTCTCTCTATAACTTCTTTTTGGGGAGGATTCAAGGAGTGAACTTGGAGAAGTTTGAGAGAATTCATTGAGTAATATTATCTACAGGATCAGAGTATTCCAAGAATTGAAGAATTGCAAAATTTGAAGAAGTCTCAGGAAGAATTATCAGGTTCTATGTGATGGTTGGTTGATGATGATGATTTAACGTAAAGTTTTATTATCTCTCATATATTCTTGGGTGGAAGGAAGGGGAAAGGATGGAGAGTTCAAATTTCTCTTGATATTGGAGGATCGTATCTTCCTATTGGAGGTTTATCCCTCCCTTTACATTTGGAAGATATAGCTACCTTTGGAAGTCATTACTTCCTTTGAACAATAAATATTGATTATTTCTCATATATTGTGCATGGTGTATTGTGGTGTATTGGTGTAACTCTTATACTATTTTTCATTGATCATTGCATATAATTGAATGGTTTAATTATAACTTGAAAAGGTTTTTAAATTGTACTTGATACTGATTCACCCCCCTCTCAGTATCAACAATTGGTATCAGAGAAGGTTGCCTTTAGAACAATTTAACCACTGGAAGGAAAATCTTGAGCAGAGATGGATGACCATGAGAACATTTCAAATGGGATTCAAAAATTTGATGGAGGAAATTATGCATACTGGAGTGATAGAGTGAAAACTTACCTAACAAATTTGGTAGTAGACATTTGGTGCTAAGTTGTAAATGGCTATGTAATCCCAAATAATGCTCCAACCAATCCAAATGAGAAGAAGCTTATGAGTTGTAATTCAAAAGCCAGACATGTTATTCTAGCAGCATTGGCACCAACCATTGCTAGAAAAGTGATGGGCTGCAACACTAATAAAGAGGTATGGGACAAACTCAAGAGTATCTACGAAGGTGATCCAAAAGTTAAGCAGGTCAATGATCCAGATTATTTTTCAGCAAGAAATGAGAGCGAAGATATAATAAAGAAATGCACAAAGATATCACGTATATCCAATAATATAACAAAAATATATCAGATATGCAACCATGAACACAGACATACAGTAATACATGATTTCTATTAATGAAATAAATGTACAGAGACTAAAAATACAGAGTGAAAGACTCACTAGAATGGTGGCATCTTATCTCTAAGAAGAGATGTGACGGCTACTCACATTCACAAGAAGATGATTACAATGAGGCTTTGAAGGAATTTTTACAATAAACAGGAATTACAAAAACCCTAGACATCCAAAAACCTAACCCTAGGAGATGAAGTGCCAAAAGTCATGTGGGCCCCGTTTGGGTAAGTTAGTACATCAACTTCCCGGGGTCGTAACTTTTGCATACGATCTCTGTTTTAGGCATATGATAGCTCGTTGGAAAGGTATCATAAAGGAGATTCATTTTGGGGGCTTAGTCATGTATTTATCTATCATTGAGAACCTCTATCTCGAAAAACATTCATTTAGGCCCTCAAAATGGCCCTGGAAGTTAAAACCTGCTAAAAATAGTAAATTGTCAAAATTGCCAGAAAACTGTTTTGAGCCAGTCGAAAAAGGTGGGTGGCCACCGATATCCACCTGGATCATTCAAGCTTCAACAAAATAGAGCATAAATTGAAAATTTGAAGATGAATGAAAAGAAAGATATTGCAACCTATTTTATTAGAGTTGATGAAGTTGTTAGTGCTATAAGAGGATTAGGTGATGAGATCGATGAATCCTTGGTTGTACAAAAAGTGTTGAGATCACTTCTCTTTAAGTAAGATTCTAAGGTATCTGCCATTGAAGAAACCAGGGACTTGACCAAAATGGCAATGGATGAATTACATGGGTCTCTTATAGCATATGAAATGAGAACAAGTACAAAAAGTGACCAACCATACAATGAAGCATCCTTTAAATCCATAAAGAAGGAAAAATACAAGGATACCAACCTTGATGAAGAAATAACAACTTTCATAAGAAGGTTCCATAAGGGAAGTGGAAGATACAAAGGTAAGTCTCCTCTCAAATGCTTTAATTGTGGTAGAATAAGACATATTGTTGAAAATTGCTACTATAAAAAGAGAAGTCTCAACAATAAAAATATCTTTTACTCCAAGGATGATGAAATATCCTCAGATGAGAGTGATGAAGAAGATAATGATGGAGGAGAAGTCATCTTCATAACCCAAGAAACCCAGGATGATGATCACAAGAATTCTAAAGAAGAAGAAATCATTTGTGAAGAAGATTTAGATGAAGAAGCCAACCTTGATTCCTTTTGGGGATACAAAGACAATGCAGAGAGTGAACAAGAAGATGAGAATCTTGAAAAGTTGAATTATGTTGAAACTAAAAATATCAAGCTTAGAAACACAAACATAATACTAAAAGGTGAATTGAGTAGTTGTGAATAAGAGAATTACAAGCTTAAAAAGACCATTAATATCTTGAAGAAACAATTAGAAGATTATGAGAAATTGAAAGAAGATTTGGATCACACAAAAGGGGAGCTACTATTGACAACATAAAATTTGAAGAAGTTCAAAAAAATCACTGAAAAATTAGATGAGATACCTAGTAGTCAAAGATCTCCAAATGACAAGACATGAATAAGATACAATGACAGTTTGAAGACAACAAAACAAGAGAAGGAAGTTGGAAATGATGAAACCAACACTCCAGAACAAGTTGAACAACAAGATAGAAGACTAGAATTCAGAAGGAATGAGATATCAACAATATCCTCTCCCATCAAGTATGAAAGCAATCATTATGAAGGAAACTACAAAAGAATAGATCGTGAACCCAAATGGGCCACACCACAAATAAGATCACTTACACCCACGTATCAAAATTTCTTTCTTGGACATTGTTATACTTGTGGAAATTTTGGACACAAGGAAATCAATTGTAGAATCAATGAAAGGAATAACTATGCAAGCTACATGAATGGTGAAAATAGTAGATATGAAAATGTTCGTAGACCTGTCAACATAAATTATAATCCATTTGAACCATTAATGGATCAAAATATTGTATGTTACAAGTGCAATAATCTTGGTCACAAAGCACGATATTGCAGTGACATGAAGGAAGATAATCGTATGCCAAATGTCTTCATACCAACTACAACATGGAAAAGGAAAGAAATTCCACACAATGAAAAGTGTCGAATAGCATTGGTCGCTAAAGAATGCAAAGAAGAAGATGAATGGTTCATAGATAGTGGGTTCTCATCTCATATGATAGGAGATCAAAGAAAATTTGTCATCTTGAAGAAAAAGGGTGGAAATGTTGCATTTGGAGATGACTCATATACCAAAATACTTGGAAAAAGAACTGTAAAGCTTGGAAGTGAAAATGTAAAAGCAGGAAAAGTCCTATTGGTTGAAGATCTGAAGCATAATCTCCTCAGTGTCAACAAAATATGTGATCAAGGATACACTCTTACGTTTGACTTCCGAAAATGTAAAATCAGAGAAAATAACTCAGGAAGATTGGTTGCAACTGCAACAAGAAGACCGAACAACATATACATCCTAGACATGAAGAAGATAGAGAAGACATAAGCCACATAAAAGGATTCCAAGGAAGAAAAAGTACCAAAGACCAAAAATAAGGATGGAGTATTATTGAGTGCCACATGTTCATGGGGAGCATCCGCAAAGAAGAGAGTTACCTTTTGCCATTAAACTTAGGGGGAGAAGCCCTACCCTTTTCCATTGATGTCAAAGGGGGAGAGAAATTTGGATCATGATGATAAGGGGAGCATGAGTGTTGCCATCAATGACAAAAGGGGAGATTGTTGGAAGATTGGTTGTTGTCATTGATGTCAACCCTAGTCATTGGTTTTGGACCGCAAGATTGATGAAGGTATTTCGACATGAAGGACAATGCACATGCAGATACAACACCCATGGATGGGTAGTATACATCATGTTGTTTCTGGTGGTATGTGTCATGTCACGTGGATCCTCGCGGTCGAGGATAAATGAATTTTTGAAGATGACAAAGTGAATTGAAGAAAGAAGTACATGTAGGCCCTAAAGACAATTAAAGAAAAGAATTACAAAATAAGAAAGTGTCAGGTTGGCCCTAATGTTAAAAGGAAGTGACATAAATGGTATAAATAAATATCATTATACATTCATTTAAAATACAATTCGAATTTAAGAGGAAATCATAAGTAAAGAAGGCCAGATTTCAAGGGAGGATGAAGTCTTTTGGTGATGTGTTCTAAGGTATGTTATTTTCATCTTACCATTTTCGCTATAATTTGTTTTTTAGAATGATTCAGATGGTGAAATTTCTATGGTATTGATAAGACATATCAAGGTACTTGTGGTAAAAGTTTCATCTCTTGATTCACTATAATTATGGAGATACACTCTGTGGAAGATAGGGTTTTTGACCAATTCTGAAGCTAGTCAATAAACAGGTGTTCTAGGTAAAAAAGTAATAACTTCTTCATATAGAATCCAAATTAAGTGGGTCCAATTTCATTGGAAATAGTACAGACTATAGTTTCTTTTGTGCGAGTTTCAGAACTAGATGTTAAATATTGAGCACGGGGAATTCTGTACAAGTTCGCTCTCCTGAATAAACTAGAATTGAACAAGGTCTACTATTCTCTCTATAACTTCTTTTTGGGGAGGTTCAGGGAGTGAAACTTGGAGAATTTTCAGAGAATACATTGAATAATATTATCTATAGGATCAGATTATTCCAAGAATTGAAGAATTGTAGAAATTGAAGAAGTCTCAAGAAGCATTATCAGGTTCTATGTGATGGTTGGTTGATTGTGATGATTTAATGTAAAGTTTTATTATCTCTCATATATTCTTGGGTGGAAGGAATGGGAAAGGATGGAGTGTTCAACTCTCTCTTGATATCGGAGGATTGTATCTTCCTATTGTAGGTTTATCCCTCCCTTTACATTTGGAAGCTGTAGCTACCTTTGGAAGTCATTACTTCCTTTGAACAATAACTATTGATTATTTATTATATATTGTGCATGGTGTATTGGTGTAACTCTTATACTATTGTTCATTGCTCATTGGATATAATTGAATCGTTTAAGTATAATTTGAAAATGTTTTTAAATTGTACTTGATACTGATTCACCCCCCTCTCAGTATCAACAAAACCTTTATTCACACTTGTAAGAATGTACACGGTGCCTTGATACCTACTTCCATTATCGATAGGTTGTCTCATGTTTGTTAACGATATACCTTAATGATAGGTAATCAAACAAAGTCTCATTATGTTCTACCTCAACTCCTTTATTCACATGATGTAGACTTGCACGTTTGGTGGAACATGTATAATACTTGAAGACATCAGTTCATAGTCACAACTTTCCTTAGATGTTTCTATCTCTCATTGGACCAGTACCTATGTGACTTCAGTGATCATGGGGAATCAGATTGTACTCCATTGTATACAGATATCTTTAGATTGATTTTGAGACTGGTTTTACTGGGCGTTGTTCGTGACTATGATAGATTTTGGCATGTAGCCACCTTTTATTGACTATTCATGGCCATGAATAGATGTTTGGTGTATTTTCACATGGATATGCAGTGTATTTCAAATTGGCATCCATGTGTGCAAAGTCAATATATATTGTAGTACTCTCATGAGAAACTAGTTCGTCCAACTGAGTCTCCATTACTCCACTTCTGGTTATTATAATGTATTTTGGGCATCGTAGATACTCCTATGACCTCACACATTAGGGGGCATATGTTATAGAAAAATTTTCCTCACCCTATGCAAATTTGCTCAGAAGACCTTTTTCCATTTCCCTATGCAGACTTGAAGTCCCTTTTTGCAAATCCCAAATCTAAAAACAATATTTTTCCACATATACATGCCCTAACTATTATACAACATGCATATACACAGGTTGCACCATTACATCTCGCGTACATCGGGTTTTGTGCCCAAAATTAAAAAATAGTATCAGGGTTCCATGTCACATCACATGATCCATGATCCTTGACCTTCCTTATACTGGAAATGTTCTGACTCGACCCTTCAGTTCCATTTGAAGGCGATAAACGGGCCATATCCGAGCTATGGAAAAAAGGAGAAGAATTTAACTTTGGGAGCAAAGTTACTGTGGAGAAATTATTCACTTCATATTGATTCTGCATCCCTTTTTCCTTTTAAGTCTGAACAGATTGTTCAACCCCCAAGCTACTCCCTACTTAATTGAGAACCTCATTGTCTCTCTTATATGAGATTTCCTTTGGTGGAGGATTGAAGTGGTGGAGGCCCAACTAGAAGGGACTTAGTTTCTCGGTTTCGAATCGTGCCGACACAGAAGTTTCTAATTCATTCACTTCTGTTGATTACATTTTAATATAAATACTTTTTTCTCATCCAATTAATATCTTGAAAATATTTGAATTGTTATTCCATGGGCGTATTTGTTATGAATGTTGATGAATTATGCTATTGAATGTGCTAACTTTAGATATTAACATCATATTCTTGCATTTCTTGGTTGTTGAGGACAAGTTGCATGTGTATTGCTTTGAGTCAAGTGATCAACGACGGATTTCATCTATAGTCTGGATGAGGTAGGTTCTTTATCTTGTCTTGTTATCATATTTTCTTATATAGCATATCTGAGATTAGAGTTGATTTTTGCAGTCATTTCCATCTATTGTGGTTTACCCCTAGACATAGAGATATTTTCCTCGTAACAACAGTTGTGTCTGAAGGAGCAATTTCTGGTACATCATAATCGTTTATTAGAGATAGTCAGACATCACGTCCCAGTGCCATTGGGTAAATTCTCATTCTTATACTCCAGAATACATAGTTATGTCCTTTGAATAGTGGATCTCTATGTAAGGACATCCCTTCTTGTTGATCCATTGTGATTTAATAGAAACTTCCTTCTAGTGATTAGACTACGGTGAAGGAACCCTCTCTGATACCAATTGTTGAAATATTTTTTAATACTGAGAGGTTTGGGTGAATCAATATTACTTCTTTTTCCAATATTTAACACCACGTAATCATTAATCTTATTAAACACAACAAATGATCAACAAAGAAGAACAATGCACATAATTTTAACATGAAACACCATAAAAGTTATTTTAATATATTTATAGAAAGTTTTCTTTTCATTTGCAAGCTACAACTTGTATGAGACACCAACCTCCTCTTTTGAGCACCAACTCAAGGAGAAAAATCCCATATTTTGAGCACCAATTTAAGGAGACAACAATCCTCTTTTTTGAGCACCAACACAAGATGACAACAATCCCATGGTTTTCAAGCACCAAATTGAGGAAGTTGCAACTCCTTGTTTTTCAGGCTCTAACCTGCAGAGGAATTTAATCCTCTCGTGCTCCACCCTTCCACCCTCGGTGCATTTTTTAATCTTCAAACTTCAATTTCTTCCTTTCGACTCTTCTTCTATTTAGATGTTTTTATTAAATCATCGAGTCACACCTTCTTTCAACATATTTTCTTGTTTATATAGTCATCCAAAAGGTATATGACATTGAACCATTGTGTCTCTTTGTAAATAACAATGAACCAATGTATCTCTTCATTATAAGTATGTGTTTTTTCAATATAATATATTAATCATACTATTTTAATTAATACAATTTCAATTAATCGTTGTGCCTTTTAGATCATTTAGTCGTGTTTTCAATTGGGTCAAAGATTTTGACTATCATGATTTAATTCGCTTTTTAACTTACCATAGGTAAATACCACCATAGTTTGAAAATACCATGTCCTCTTTCACTTTTACTGTTTTTTTAATCCAATTTTACTTTTACCTTTTTATTTATTCCACTTTCATATTTACTCTTTTTTTACTTAAACTCCACTTCCACTTAACTTTTCAATTTTTGTTATTTATTAAAGTCATATTTATATTTAGTCCACTTTCATTTCCACTTTTGTGTAAACTACGTTTCCACTTGACTTGTCCACTTTTGTATTTATTAAAGTGATACCAAGGTCACATTTGTATTTAATAACTTACTAACCTTTGACATATATTCGATCACTTACTAACCTTTGACATATATTTGATCACTTACTAACCTTTGACATTACTGACAATTTATTCAACAATTGAATGCTTCAGTGGATCTAACCATTGGTGGTTGTTGGGATTTTTTTGGGTTTGAAGGGTTGTCTAACTTCATCCTAACAAGAATGATGACCAAAACTTCCTGTGAAATATTGACTATCATGTTGATTTGACAAACTCAAGGGTTCTCAGTGTTGCATCAAGAAATTTCCCTTTGACTACACTCTGAAATGACAGTGCATGAGAAAGTATTCAAGAGGGAGTCTCCCCATTATTTGTTCTGTTCATGATGATCCCGTCTCAATAGAATATACAGTCACCAGGACAACTTGATTCGACCAGTGTAGTAATTGAAATTGTTTCATTGTTTCGTTTTCATTTTTTCATTCTTTCAAAGCACTCAACCAGGCGTTCCTCTGTATTCCGGTAGTCCACTGCATTCTTGTAACTTAGTATTCCTATAGATTTTATTGCAGTTACATGTCATACTCCACTATGGTACTTCTTGTCTTCATGTTGAAATTAATGCCAACATAATATTTCCATGAAATGAGAAGAAACATGTTGAGATCCATCTAAAGAATATTTTGAAAGAAGTAATCAGAGAGATCCTAGAGAACCATGAGTAGGAAACTTGTAAAAAATAACCTCTTTATATTCAACCACCCTGTGAGTGTTGGGAACATAAAGGTGTTATCCTTGAAACTTCTCACTATAGCCAACAAGTAGTGTAGTAGGATTTTGGATATGTTGTTGTGTTTTTCCTTTCATTAGGAACATGGCCCATGCATTAGATCCAAAAACTCTAACTTGTGAAATAGAAGGTTCATTTCCATACCATTTATCATAAGGAGTCATACCTATGATAACACGAGTATGTGTTTTATTGATGATATGGATTGACATAAAATTGCCTCTCCCCATAATGAAAGCTTCATTTTATTTAATGAAGCATGCAGCGAACCATCGCCATGATAACCCTATTCATCCATTCTGCTACAACATTTTTCTATGGAGTGTAAGGAACATTTCTATGTCGAGAGATGCCTTGGGCTATGAAAAATGTCTAAAAAGAATTGCTATCATTTTAATCTCTGCCATCAATCTTGAGACACTTCATCTTCCTAATGCTTTTGTTTTTAGAAAAATATTTGAATTCTCAAAACTTTCCAAACACCTAATACTTAAATTTAATGGTACATACCTAAAGAAAAGGGAAAATCATTGAGGAAGTACCTAGAAGATGTAAACATAGGCCCATATATATCACTATGAACTAGAGAAAGAGGTTGATATGCCCAACTCACTTTGTCTTTCAGATAGGCCACCTAATGATGTTTCCCTATTACACACACCTCACAAACACCACTAGGTAGTTCAATCTATGGAAGGACTGATCTAGATTTTATGAGTAGAACGAAATGACTACATATTATTAACAGGTTCTTAACAAAAAATAACAGAGATACAATAAAACTGGGTTTCTATTCAATAAGGAAATAAATTGAAACTGTAAAATGCAGTAGAAAACAAGCTTGTTGGAATGGTCACAGCTTATCTCTGAGAAGAAATGTGACGACTACGCTCATTCACAAGAAGATGATTACAATGAGGCTCTAAAGGAATTTTTACAATAAACAGGAATGCCAAAAAACCTAGACATCCAAAAAACTAACCCTAGGGGATGAAGCGCCAAAAGTCATGTGGGCCCCCTTTTGGGTAAGTTAGTACATCAACTTCCTGGGGTCATAACTTTTGCATACGATGTCCGTTTTAGGTGCATGATAGCCCGTTGGAAAGGTATCATCGAGGAAATTCATTTTGGGGGAAACATCGAAGGAATTTCTATGTTTCTCACCGTTTTCCCCCAAAACATGTCGTTTAGGGCCTCAAAACGGCTCCATAAGTTTCAGGACCCAAAAAACTACTAAAAATAGTAAATTACCAAAATTATCAGAAAATTGTTTTGATCCATTTGGAAAAGGTGGGTGGCCACTGATATCCACCTAGATCAATCCTCCCTCCTTAGGAAGAAACAGTCTCCATTGAGTTGATTTCCCCCATCAAATGAGGAAATTTCTGTTGAATTTGGCCCCGGGTGAGCCACTTGCCTTGGTGCAGGAGCTGCCTTGCTTTGATGACTCGATAAAGCTAGATCCTTTGTTGTTGAGTGCCCTTGATCTGTGTGTCCACAATCTGATCATTGGATGCCTATTGTATGCATTTGGGGTTGAGCTCTGTTGGTGTCAGTTGTTTTTCTACTTATGAGGTGTCCAATAATGGTGGGAAATAAGGGTAAAGGATATCCATGTTGAACACTGGGTGTAGACCAAGGAAAGGAGGAATGTTGAGCTCAAAATCATTATCCCCATAATGGAGTGGGAAAATCTTCTGACGGGGTCTTGTAAGGCATTCTTTCTGCAAGTGAAACCAAACTTTGTCGCCCACCTAAAACTTATGTGGCACCCGATGTTGATCACGACGTTGCTTGTACTTGTCATTGGACTTATGTAGGATATATTGAACCTATTGGCATATGTGTTGGATATGCTCAATGAACCGGTTGGATTTGTCAGCTTCAGTTGGAGCAGGAGATGAGTCGGTCGAGGTGACCGTAAGGGGAAGTGAAACATCTATGGGACCCAATGGTTGGAATCCAAACCCCACCTAAAAGGGGCTGTGGCCGGTTGGGCTATGGAGGGATCGGTTGTAGCTATGCTAGAGATAGGGAAGGATATCATCCCACGTGAGAGGGTTCTTGGAATTATACATGCAAAGGATATGCACAATCATTCAATTTACGACCTCGGTTTGGCCATATTTCTGGGGGTGGAAGGCCATGGATTTGGTGAGCTTGGTGTCCAACAGTGACCAGAGACTCGACCAAAATGTGCCGAGAAATCGACTGTCCCGATTTGAGACAATGGTTTGTGGGATTCCAAACTGTACCCAAACTCGTTCAAATAAGATATTGGCAGTGGCCTCTACTGTGATTCTCTTCTTCCAGGCAACCATTATCGCCATATTACAAAAGCAATCAACAACCACAAAAACACAGTCATTTCCTTGCTTGGTGGACAGGAGGCTCAACATGTAGTCCATTGAGATGGATTCCCATGTCCTGACAAGAGTAGGAAGAGGGGTGTACAAGCCCTATTTCTCAGTGTTCGGTTTGGAAATAGAACAGGCAGTACAGAACCTGACATACTTGCTGACCTCCTGTCGAAGTTTCGGCCAATAGAAATGTTTCTATAGAATCGCCACTATATTTTTGATGTCGAAGTGTCCTGCCACCTGACTGTAATGGGATTCCCATATCATGTTTTCTTGCTCACTTGATGGGAACACATATATGGCTCAGACGACACAACAACCCATCCCGAAGATGGAAATTATTGACAACTACATTTGCACCCAACATTTGGTAGGTGGTTGCGAAGTCTGAGTCTGTCTCATAGAGTTGGGAGCATCCACAGGTCTCATGGCCACAAGAGTCTAGCACTGTGGTGAGTTCTGTGATTGGCAGTCTGCTGAGGAAATCAATGGCATGGTTGGTGATTCTTGTTTTATAATTGATGTTGAGTTGGAATTGCTACACATATGTGGACCACTTTTGATGGTGGTCATTATGCAATTTTCCTTGTGTCTGCATGAATTGTAGTGGCTTATGATCAATGTGGATGATTGTCTCCTTCCAAAGAATGTAATGTCTCCACTGGAGATAGGCTTGCATAGTGGAGTACATTTATTTTTCGTAAGTAGGGTACTTATGGACAACGTATGATAGTGTGTCACTATGATAGGCCACGAGGTGGCCGTGCTAAGTGAGAATGATGCCCACAACACATTCTGAAGAATCTGTCTCATTTTCAAAGGGATGATGGAGGTATGGTAGTGAAAGTATTGGGGCTGGGCACAAAAGCTGCTTCAAATCATCAAACGCTTATTGTTGGGACCGGACCCACACCACTTTCACCTTACCACCACCCTTGATTATTTGGTTGAGGGCCCATGCAATATGGGAGAATCCTAGCATGAACTTGCGGTAGAAATTGGCAAGGCCCAAGAAGCTCTGAAGTTCAGTGAGTGTGGTTGGGGCTGGCTAGTGATAGATGACTTGGATCTTGGCTGGATCCACATGTATGCCATGATGATCAATGATGTATCCCAGGTAATGGACCATGTCCATGCCGAAGGAGAATTTTTCCAATTTGGCTTATAGCTTGTGTTGTCGTAGGGTGTGCATAACTTGTTGAATATGCTACAAGTGTTCGACCCAAGTATTGTTGTAAATGAGAATGTCATCCAAATACACCACTACAAAAGTGTTGGTGAATGGTCACAAGATATCGTCCATAATCCTCATGAAAGTGGCTGGGGCATTTGTCAAACCAAAGGGCATGACCAACCATTCAAAAAGGCCTTCCTTTGACTTGAAGGCGGTCTTCCATACATCTGTTTGTTCTATCAGAACCTAGTGGTAGCCAGAATTTAGATCAATCTTACTGAAGTATTTGGCCCCCATGAGTTGATTAAAGGAGGTCGTCTATTCAGGGAATCAGGTAACGTTTTCTGACTATGATTTTATTCAGAGCCAAGTAATCAATGCAGATTCGCCAGGTTCCATATTTCTTTTGTACCAACATGATTGGGCTCCTGCAAGGTGATGAGTTTGGATGGATGTGCCCCTTGTGGAGAATTTCTTGGATCTGTCGCTTGATCTCCTCATTCTCTAACAGAGAGTGGTGATAGACTGGCCCATTGGGAAACAATGCGTCGGGGGTCAGATCAATAGGGTTCTTGAAATTATCTACTTGCTTATGCTATGTGGAGAGTTCAGCGACAGAGACCTTGGATGTGGTTGTGATCTTTCACTCATTCTGAGAGAGAATCACGAAGAAGACAAACTTCCCCGTCTGAGAGATGACATTCCTGCATTTCTTAGCAGAGATCAAGGAAATAGCACTAGGTGGGACTGCCTCGGGTATCCTGTACAATTTCATGTTCAAAGTAATAATAACACTAAGAGGCATAGACTCATATACAAAATGACATTTCCATAAATAAGGTTGGCCCAAAACAACATCATAAAATTCGAGAAGATCAACATCACACAATACCTCGTCTTTGAAGAGCTTGATGTCGTATGACAATCGACACTGTTGGCTGACGCAGAGATCACTTCCTTGGCGGAGCCATCCAATGGTGTAGGGTTGTGGGTGCAGCTTTGTTGGCAAGGCCAAATTCTTGACGAACTTTGCTGAGATGAGGTTCTTCTAGCTACCACTATTGCAAGATACTAGATATAATAAATATGCAAAACAAAAATAAAATGATAGAAATGGAAGAATAAAAATAATATATCCAGCATAATATCCACAATAACACATAAATGATATAAGAACAACAACAGAAATAACACTTTGATTCATAAAGTAATGTTCACAGGCATCTTCGAGGGGGAAACCTCCAATCGAGCATAGCTCTGTTACAATAATCTCCAAGCTAGGGTTTTCATACACTCGACCCTTATTTATACTAAATATGTCTATCAAGAGAAGCATCTAGAGGAAGATCCTTCTAGAAGCGAAAGCTTCTATTAGGTCTTCTTACATCCGCCTTATTCTATTTTATTGAAAGGCCTTATTAATATTGACCTTTGTTACATCTGAATATATTGATCTACCTATGTGTGGTTTAGGACCCTAAAATGTCTGCCCCCTTAAAAACAGCCTTGTCCTCAAGGCTTGAGATGTGGAAACTACTGCATAATGCTAGCTGGTTCCCAAGTGGCATTTGCTGGAGTCGTATCTTTCCACTGGACTAGCACTTCCTTGATGGTTCTCTAACGCATGCAACGCTCACGCTAGTCCAAAACTGGTTCTAGCTATAGCCAAATGGATCCTTCTTCAGCTAACTCAGGAAGGTTGGTTTGAATTTGGCACCTGGTTCCAATCACCTTCTTTAAGCATGAAACATGAAAAACTGGATGTAGCTTTGACTGACTGGGCAAAGCTAACTGATATGCGACTTGTCCCACATGCTTGAGAACTGTATAAGGACCATAAAATTTGGGCGCAAGCTTTTGATAATGATCGGCCTTGAGGGAAGTTTGCTTGTATGGTTGCAGTCGCAGAAACACTTGATCCCCTTCTGCAAATTGACATTTAGAGTGACCTTGATCTGCTTGTTGCTTCATGCGATTCTGTGCCATGACCAAGTTCTCTTTAAGGGTACGAAGAATATCCTCTCGAACTGTAAGTGTTTTGTCAACTGCTTGGACCTTCGAGGTACCCGGTAAGTATGAGAGAACTGAAGGTGGCTTATGTCCATATACCGCTTCAAAAGGAGTCATGCGAGTAGTTGTATGGTAGGAAGTGTTGTACCACCATTCGACTACGGGTAGCCATTGAGACCACTGATGTTGTTTTTTAGAGGAAAAACACCTCAGATACGTTTCCAAACACTTTTTGACAACTTCCGTTTGACCATTAGTCTAGGGATGATAAGCTATGCTGAGATGCAATTGGGTGCCCTGTAGCTTAAACAATTCTTGCCAAAAATTGCTTGTGAAAGTTGGGTCATAATAAAAAATAATAGAGTGCGGCATGCCATGAAGATTGAAGACCTGGTCCATGAAAAGTTGAGCCACCGTGGATGCAGTAAATGGGTGTTGAAGAGCGCAGAAATGAGAATACTTGGAAAGGCGATCCACAACCACCATTATGACTGATTTATTCCCTGATTTGGGTAAGCTGGTAATAAAGTCCATAGAGATATCCTTCCAAATAGTAGGTGGAATCGAAAGAGGTTGTAATGTGCCTAAACATTTGATTTTTTCTCCCTTGTTGCATTGACACACCTCACATTCAGTGAGAAAATTACGAATGTCCTGTTTCATACCATCCCGGAAAAAAGAACGTTTGACTTTGTCATATGTTTTGGTGATCCCTGAGTGCCCCGCTATGGGTGTAGCATGAAGCTCAGAAAGTACCGTGGATTTAAGCTTTGATTGTTTACTTAAATATAAACGGCCTTTGTATAAAAGCTCATCCTGGAGCCAAGAGTACCCTGGGGGAGCCAGAGCCTTGGTCTGCAATTGTTGGATTAGATGCGAACTTTTGGGATCTTGAAGCCATTCCTGGTGCACAGCTTGGAGCCAATCGTGTACAATGAAGGAAAGAGAAAAAAGGGATCCTTATTCTTCATATTTTCGGGACAATACATCTACCACTACATTGTCTTTTCCCTTCTTGTAAATGATCTCATAATCATAACCAAAGAGCTTAGTCACCCATTTTTGTTTCTCCTGGGAGGAAATTCGTTGTTCCAGACAATACTTGAGGCTTTGATGGTTGGTCTTAATTTGGAAGTGTTTCCCCAAGAGATAAGGGTGCCATAGATCAATGACATGCAGAATAGCCAACATTTCCTTTTCATAAATGGGTTTTCCCATATTCCTTTCAGACAGTTTCTTGCTGGTGAAGGCCAAAGGTCGACCCTCTTGCATAAGGACAGCGCCGATCCATTTTCCCGAGGCATCACATTCCAAAACAAAGGTCTTTGTGAAATCAGGAAGGGCCAGAAATGGAGTGGTGCACATGGCCATATTCAAGGTTTGAAAAGATTGAGCAGTGGCTGGAGTCCAAGTGAAAGAGTTCTTTTTGAGGAGAGCAGTGAGAGGTGCTGCAATATTTCCATATTTCTTAACAAACTTGCGATAATACCCTGTTAAGTCCAGAAATCCACACAAGATTTTGAGAGTCTTTGGGTGCGTCCAGTCTTGCATAGCTTCAATATTTTTCGGATCCACCCTGACACCATCCTTGCCAACCAAATGACCTAAGTATTCTACTTCTGAGGCACCAAAAGTACATTTAGACTGTTTCAGGAAAAGTTGGTGCTGGGAGAAGAGATGGAGAACTTGATGGTCTGTCCAGGTTTTTCTATAGATGAGGATATCATCAAAGAAAACTAAGACAAAATGAGGGAGAAAGGGATGGAAGACATGATTCATGAGGCTTTGGAAGGTGGATGGGGCATTACACAAGCCAAAGGGCATGACCAAAAACTCATAGTGGCCCTCATGAGTGTGAAAGCCCATCTTGGGAATGCCTGCCTCTTTCATATGTATCTGGTGATAGCCCGAGCGAATATCAAGTTTAGTAAAGAATTGGGTGCCACTCAATTCATCCAGGAGGTCATCAATGACAGGAATGGGAAATTTTTCTTTAATGGTCAGTTTGTTGAGGGAACGAAAGTCAGGACACATTCTCCAAGAACCTTCTTTCTTCAGGACCATGACTACAGGAGAAGAGTAAGGGCTCATACTAGGGCAGATAATGCCTGCATTAAGGAGTTCCTGGACCATTTTCTCAATTTCATTTTTTTGTGAAAAGGGGTGGCGATATGGATGGATATTAGGAGGAAGGCTTCCGGGTACAAGGGGAATTGAATGATCATGAAAACCGCGGGAAGGAGGGAGTCCTTGGGGAGTGGAAAATACCATTTGATGTTTAGAAAGGAGATCTTGGAGGTCATGCGACACCAGGGGTGTCTCTGTTGCTTGTATGGCATGGAGTTGGGCAATGACACCAGAATGACCTTTTTTGAGCATATTTTCCATGCGATGGGAACTAATGACCTCAGGTGAACCAACAGTGATGCCTTGGAATTTATATTGGTCGACTTCCTGTTTGAATTGCATGGTTAATGCCTTAAAATCCATGAGAATGGGACCCAAAGTTCTTAGCCAGTCTGCACCCAACACAATGTCACAACCACCTATGTTGATAACAAACATATGGGATTTTAGGTGGTAGTCACCGATTTGGAGATGCACATTTTCACAATGCCCTCCACATTTCATGGAACCACCATTGGCAATCATGATTTGGAAATTGTTGACAACATGGATGTAGCAATGAGTTTCTTGGGAAATGAGGCGATGAATAAAATTATGGGTGCTTCCACTATCAACCAGAATGATGACCTTCCGATGCTTGATGTAACCGATTAACATGAGGGTTTGGGGAGTGGAAAATCCAGTGAGAGCATTGAGGGAAATGACGGGTTCTACTTTGGGAGGGTCTGAGGGAGGGGTTGTGTCAGTGATTTTAGGTGACTCGGACACAAGGGGAGTTTCAACATCCTCTTCCGAAATATCCTTAGAGATGGCCATAAAAATCTTTTGTTCCTTACACTTGTGGCCCGAGAAATATTTTTCATCACAATTATAACAAAGGCCTTTGAGTTGGCGTTCAACCATTTCAGCCCTGGTCAATTTTTGGATCTTTAATGGGGCGGAGGGAGTA
>ML786589.1:689748-699929 GCA_009831015.1 Picea engelmannii | reverse complement strand
AAAAATCTTTTGTTCCTTACACTTGTGGCCCGAGAAATATTTTTCATCACAATTATAACAAAGGCCTTTGAGTTGGCGTTCAACCATTTCAGCCCTGGTCAATTTTTGGATCTTTAATGGGGCGGAGGGAGTAGTGGGAGTGATGGGTCTAGGGCGAGGGATAAAGGAGGGTTTTCAGTTTTGAGATGATACAACCTGTTGTGCTTCTTTATCTCTTTTAGTAGCCTCCACCCAAGTCGAGGGTCGAGCCATGAGGACATGGGCCCAAATCTCCTCCTTGAGGCCATTGATAAAACACTCTCGAAAGAAAGCATCAGTCATGCCCTCTATTCGAAAATTCAGGTGCTCAAAGGAAGCTATGAAGTCTTCTACTATTCCATATTGTTTCAACTTTGTCAAACGACCCAAATGGTTGGTGTCTGTGTCAAAGTGTTCATAAAGCTCAGTCACAAATTGGGTCCAAGCAATATACCCTTGACGAGAAGTTTTTCTCCATTTCCACCATTGCCAACGTTCTTGATCTAGATGGAGAACACCATACCGGAGTTTGGCCAAGTCATCTGTGACGTCGTATAAAGAGAAATAATGTTCCATTTGGGTTACCCAACCAGTGGGGTCTGATCCATCAAATTTGGTCACATACACCTGCAGAAGGCGTAAGTCACGTTGAAAGTGATGGTTCTGAAAGGTATTGGAATGGGAGGAATGTTTTCCTTCGGTCTTTGGAGGTGCTTTAGATAAATGGTCATCTATAGGGATCTTCAGTTTGGTGTTGCGGGATGCAAAGACAAATTCAAGCTGGGTGGTCAGTTCTTGTTTGACTTCCTCCATTGAGGACTGCATGGTTGTATTTATGGTTGTATTGATGGATGAATCGATGGAGGTAATAGTAGCACTGAGTTGTTTTACTTCTTTTTTGGTTTCGAGGAAACTAGATTGCAAGGTGTTGAAGCAAGTTTCCAGATCTTGGCTGCAGGTTTGGGCCATGAGGATGGGTGAACTGAAAAGGGGCGGGCGGGGTCAAATTTTTTTCCGAAAAATGATATGGATGAATGTGATAAGGGCGGAGAGATGAATCCAATGGAATAGGTCTCAAATAATGGTGAAAAGATTTCCAGACCTTTTTTTTTTTACACCTGCGGAGTTATACTCCGGTCTGAAGAATACTGTAGTGATGAAATCCCCAAATTATTAACCAGAAAGAAATGTGTATTTACTTGGCAACCCGAACACAGTTGCGCGACAATAGATCTGGTCTGTTTTAATTTGTTTATGTTTTTTTCCCCCAAGAGTTAGGTATTCAATGTTTCTATAGACAAGGGCTTGCCCTGTGCTATAGCTCTCTGATATACGTGTGGGGTCCAACAATAGTACTTGGCCCAATATATCAGGGAACTGACTAAGGAGGATAGACCATATCCTTAGCCATACTACTCGACTACCCAGGTACTAGAGAGTATCTTCCCGAGTGCTATTCTCGGTGACACTATAGAATTCTGGAGGCCGATATGTTTATCTAAAGAGGGCTTCAGGAAATCTAGGCCGATTCATACAAAGGTGTTGTCTGATGCGCTACCACTCAAAGGGATACCAACAGGGGTTACAAGGGTGGCCAACAGATGTGTGCTTAAGAACCACTTGTATTTCCTACATGTATGAATCCCTCAATCGCGGGTTTATGCGTGTAATGAAAGATCTCTGTGGCTTAAAGACACCAGAATACGTCTCTACCCTGAAAAACAAATTCCCACAATTTCTTCCAAGGAAAGTGCTCTGATACCACTTGCAAGATACTAGATATAATACTAAATATGCAGAACATAAATAAAATGATATAAATGGAAGAATAATAGTAATATATCTAGCATAATCTCCACAATAACACAGAAATGATATAAGAACAACAACATAAATAACACTTTGATTCAGAAAGAAATGTTCACAGGCCTCTTCGAGGGGGAAACCTCCAATCGAGCAAAGCTCTATTACAATAATCTCCAAGCTAGGGTTTTCATACCCTCGACCCTTATTTATACTAAATATGTCTATCAAGAGAAGCATCTAGAGGAAGATCCTTCTAGAAGTGGAAGCTTCTATTAGGTTTTCTTACATCTGCCTTATTCTATTTTATTGAAAGGCCTTATTAATATTGACCTTTATTACATTCGAATATATTGATCAACCTATGTGCGGTTTAGGACCCTAACAACTATCAACGATGAAGTGTAGCAGGGTTCCTTTTACCCACATCTGTGAATGGAAGAGGCACTCTCCTTCTTTTGGATCATCTGGTTCACTAGGTCCGAGCTTGGTGATAGAAACTATGGCACTGGGTTCCACGTCAATGATTCGTCTTCCTCTTTCTGGTTCTGACTCAGAGTCAGAACCTACATCTGATTCAGAGGCTTTCACTTCATCCACCAACGACTTCTTTGAGCAACAATCAGCAGTGTTATGCCAAGGGATCTTATGGAAGTCACACCACTTCCCAGTGTCTTTCTTTGTCTTTTCGATGTCCTTCTTTGCTTGTGGCTTGGACTGGTTGTCCTGATACTATCCATGTTTGGTCTATCCTTTGTTTTGTGGGTTTGGGACACCCTTTCTTAGATTTTGTTGTGAGAGATTCCTAGACCCAAATTGTCGCATCTTTTGTTTGAGCTTCTGCTCAATTTTGATGACATATCGGTAGGCCGCGCCCAAGGATGAGATGTCCAAAAATTCCATTTCGGTCTGGATGTATCTATGCAAAGCATCGCAATACTTGAGCACCAGATGCCACTCTGAATCTTTGATACCCATCTTGGTGTGCAAGGTATGGAAGATATTTGTGAAATCTGGCACTACTTGGTCTCTTTCTTACTGCAGTTTGGTCCATTTGGTATACGAGTCTTCATAAATTATGACATGGTAGTATTGTTCCTTAATAGAATCCCTGAAGGATTCCTAGGCGGTCGTGACTGTAAATAATGAGGGTTCCTCTATTTCCTTTTTCTCATAGAAATTTTTGCACCAATCTTTGACATGGGAACGACTTTGAGGAGTGCAAAAGTAATATTTTCTATATTCGAAAAGTTATGAACAGAAAAATAACCTTCTAGTAGATTCAACCACTTGTCTACAACATATGCATCTATCTGACCTTCAAATATAGGAATATCGAAGTTTATTTGTACCTTGAATGGGGCGACGCCTTCACTCGAAGAAGATGAGCTGCTTGTTGGTAGCCGCCGAAGGATTTGTGAAAAACTATCCATCATATTGTTCCTTTGTTGCATGAGGGATTCCTCAAGAAACATTTTGAAAGGATCTCCTATCCTGTCATATTTCTTTTCTCCTTCCATGATAGGTCGCTTGGGCGTGTGAGAGATTTTCTTCTCAAGAGAAACAAGCTCGAGACCCAACTCTTTGTACTCCAACCTCGTTGGGGATATGCATTAAGACGACAAGGAGCATACCGATCTAGACTTTATGAGCATAACAAAATGACTATAGATTATAAACAGGTTCTTAACACAAAATAATAGAGATATAGTAAAACTAGTTTTCTATTCAATAAGGAAATAAGCTAAAACTGTAAAATGCAACGGAAAACAAGCTTGCTGGAATGGTGGCAACTTATCTCTGAGAAGAGATGTGACGGTTGCACTTATTCACAAGAAGATGATCAAAATGAGGATCTGAAGGAATTTTTACAATAAACAGGAATGCCAAAAACTTTAGACATCCAAAAACCTAACCCTAGGAGATGAAGTTCCAAAAGTCATGTGGGCCCCGTTTGGGTAAGTTAGTACATCAACTTCTTGGGGTTGTAACTTTTGAATACGATCTTTGTTTTAGGTGCAGGATAGCCCATTCAAAAGGTATCGTTGAGGAGATTCATTTTGGGGGCAACAAAACATCGTTTAGGGCCTCAAAACGACTCTGGAAGTTTTAGGACCCAAAAAAATGCTAAAAATAGTAAATTACCAAAATTGCCAGAAAATTGTTTTGAGCCAGTTGGAAAAGGTGGGCGGCCACTGATATCCACTTGGATCAAGGACATCAATGATATGCAATGGAATCATATGTCAAAAATATCCATAATTGGTGTGATCAAGACATTGATTCCATATCATGGTGGTGTCATCAACATTGATTATCATAGAAATGAGCCCTTTTTTATTTCACGGGGGATTCTTCCCAAACTTTTACATATTATCAGATTCTTCATCTTCAACCAACCACCTTGAAACCATCTTTCATGTCCTTTACAACCCATTTGTATAACCAAAAATTTACCTTTTATTGGTGTGTGTAATGCTATAAATAGAAAGAAGGATTGATCCAACACTTGCAACATGAAGGACATCTCCAAACTTTGTTGTATCAATGATGACATCACCATATCCCTCAATTTGTATTGTTGATTTGTCACCAATAATCACTTACTCTCCATTTTGTTGTTGTCTAAAATTATAGAGATGGTGTTCATGTCTAGTCATGTGTTGAGTAGCTGCAAAGTCAACAATCCACTCTTTCTAAGAAGAAGAGGGACACAATGCAAAGTGTATGGCCAAATGTATATGATGATATTTCCATATTTATCACCAAAAAGGTCTTTCATCTTGCAAGATCTTCAATTTTTTGAATATGAACAAGGAAAGATTTAAAGGGATGGTGATTCTTATGACAATAGTTGCATATGACATTTTTCTTCTTGGAGAATTTCAAGTTTTCTCCTTTACCATAGTCATACTTGAATTTGAGAGGGGTTGAGATATTATTTATATGGGATTGATCTGGGGGGGTAATTCACCTATATTCCTCAAAGTAACTTGATGTCGAATGAGATTAGAGAAAACCTCCTCAAGAGTAGGAGTTATAGGCTCCTTGAAAAATAAAGGAATGCTTTAATATTTAAAAGCAAAGGATTTGAATTATTATTTAGAACAATACTTAGAAGTTTCATATTTGATTTTCCTTTTCCTCCTAATTGATTAATGTCCTCCTTCAAGTTTTTAAACCTTGCAATATGCTCCTCAACTATGTAGAAGTCACCCATATTTGTTGGAGTTAATTCACACACACCTATGATTTCTTTTTCCTAAGGTTTTTCCTTTCTTATTAGTCATAATTAGTCATTATCCAGCCTCCTATATTTTAGGGTAGAATATTCCACCTGAAGAATATTCTCTTTAGTTGACACTTCAGTTTGACTAGTTGAGTTGAGTCTAGATGCTGCATTGGTTTTGTCACCATGAAACATTAGGATCATCACCATGATAATGCTAAATTTTCTTGGGATCATCACCATACTGGCACATTACCCTTGATTCCTGTATCTACTCCTCACTACACTTTGTTCAGTCAGTTAATTGAAGACTGGTTGACTAGTTAACTCAACTAGGTGGCAGTTGACTCCCATAACTTCCTGAGAGACTAGACTAGGTGGAAGTTCACTCCCGTAGTTGTTGGTGTGTGTCCATATCACTCTATACCACCACTATGGAGCATTGGTTCTCCTCCAGTGTGCATTCATTGAGTTATACAAAGTATATCATGTGTAAATTATTTATTATTCATTACGGTTAATGAGAATTCTTCTATTCTTCCTCTCCTTCTTATTCTTTCTCAATTTCTCTCTGCAAATGTGTGTAGTATTTTCTATCGAGATATATTTTTTGCAGGTTCAACACATTCACATGGTATCAGAGACAACAAAATATTAAGTAAAATCTACACCAAATTGTTTTGCAGGTACAAAAGATTGAAGACAATGAAAAGATGGATTTCCAAAAAGAATTCATTCTTACACCTTACAACTACTTTGCATGGAAGGATAAAATAGTCATACATATCCAAACTAGAGGATTGTAAAGGTAAAAATTGCATATAGACATATAAATGACATCAGCCATAGAAAAATCCAAGTACTTAAATCGAATGGATGAAGCATTCAGAACAATTTGCAGTCTTATTTCTCCCGATCTCCTTTTTCACATATCTTCTTGTAAGACTCCCAATGAATATTGGGCCACCTTGGAAGGGATATTTGGAAAACATGATGATATGAGGGTACACATGATGGAGGTGGAATTACTCACATTGGATCCAAAAATCTTCGACAATATCCAATATTTCTTTACAAAATTCAAGGATTTACTATCGCAACACAAAGCCTGCGGGGTTGATAAATCTAAGGAGGAGAAACAAATGGTTCTCACCATTGTTTCCAAACTTGGTCTTGAATTATGTGTGTTCGTTTCCACATTCCATTTAGTCAGATTCACCTTCGGAGCTACCTAGAAGATGCCTTCTCTTGAGGACTTTATCGAATCCCTGACACAAGAGAAAACCAAGCTCATCAACATGAGAAAAATCAAAGGCCCAAAGGCGCATGCACTTACTATGAAATATGGAATCCATCAATATCATAAATCTAAAGATAAAGGAAAAAGGAAAGCTCATGCAAATCTGAATAAGGGAGGGTACTCAAAACACTTCGCTGATGCCTTCGGATCCAAAGGGGAAAAGGGAAGAAAAGGAGAGAAATGCACATACTGTCACAAAGGATTTCTTCTAGAATTCACATGCATGCAAAAAAAAATAGATATAATAACTCAAACACTTCAGAAAAACAACCTTGGAGACCACATCCCCGAGGGTGCTAAGAAGAAGAAGCCAGAAGATCAAAATCCCAAGAAAGGAAATTCTCGCAATGCCTTGATTACTATCAACTCCTCTCCCGATGCTTAGATCATAGATTCATGAGCATCACATCACATGGCTTCCTCAAAAGAATTCTATTCTTCATTGGATGCATGCAAAGGTATTCCTATTCTGATGGTGGACAACTCTTCAGTCAAATTCACTGACAAAGGAATGATTGAACTCACCAACAAAAGTTTTGAGAATGTGTTGCATGCTCCCAAACTTGTTGTCAACCTTCTCCTCGTGTATCGGATGACGAATTCCAGCACTAGAAATAAATCCATATTCACACAAAATGTCATGGACATCTATGACATGCAAACCAACTCCAGGGTTTCTACCAATGAGGTAAATTATCAATCTAGATTGTATACATTTTCTGAATTTATTGAACTGTAATCAGCTTTACTTCTTACCCATGCTGATGAAAGTAGTAGGATATGGCACATACGGTTTGGAAATTTGAAATTCAGATATATGCAACAACGTAGCAAGAAAATATTGGCTTATGGTCTACCAAACATCCATTTCTCCAAGGGAGTATGTGAGGGATGTGTTCTTGGAAAACACCCTCAAGAGAAATTCGATAAAGGAAAGTCTCATAGAGATTCTGGGCCTTTAGATCTAATCCATAGTGACCTCAATGGTCCTTTTCCACATCAATATATGAGAAAAGAGAGGTTTTTTCTCATTTTTGTTGATGATTTCTCACGTTTTACATGGATTTACTTTCTCAGTAAAAAATCTGAGGTCTTTCAACAACTCAAAGATTTCAAATCCCTAGTTGAGACACAGTCCAAAAATAAAATCAAAGTCCTATCAAATGATAACGGGGGAGAGTATGTCAATCATGATATCCATAATATTTTCCATGAGGAAGGGATTCAGTTTCAACACACAGTTCCCTATACTCTGCAGCAAAATGAAGTTGTTGAGTGGAACAATAGATCTCTAAAGGAGAAGGCAGCTTGCATGCTGCATGCAAAGTCACTACCACATAAACTGTAGGTTGAAGAACTTAATTGTACAACATACATCCAAAATAGATCTCCCCATAGATATTTCAAGGATAAGACCCCCTATGAGGCTTGGAGTGGCCTCAAATCAGAAATGGCCCACTTTCATATTTTCAGCTCATGTGCATGGGCCCAAATTCCATTTTAAAAGAGGAAGGAAATTGATCCACAAAGCACTGCATGTATTTTTGTTGGATATCCTGATAGTGTGAAGGGATATAGGCTTATTGATCTTTCCTTTGAATTGAGCGAAGTGTCCAATTCAAGGAGAGTGTCTCGCATGTACCTCAACAGCCGCATGCAGACACCTTCATTATTCCACCTGTCCAAGATGATGGGCATGCACATGCCGAATATTCTTCAAATGAGAGTTATGATTCATAGGACTCAGATGATTCAGATAAAGAGTTAGTACAGTCAGATGCAGATTCAGAGCATCCAGATGTAGTTGCATAGCTAGAGAAGAGGCCCAAGTGGGCACATACTACTCTTTAGGATACAGGGGATTTTGTTGGTGATCCAACCAGTACTAGGAGGTATCGATCAGATTTTGAGGAGCCTCCTGTTGCAATCACTACCACTGAAACATTTCCCTCTAGGAATATTTTCTTGGATCAATCTTCAGATCCACAATATTATGGCGAGGCTGCTGGAAATCCCTTTTGGGAATCCACCATGCAGGAGGAGTAAAACTCCATCCTCAAGAACCAGAGTTGGGATCTGGTTCCCCTTCCTTCTGGGAGAAAATTTTTCATATGTAGATGGGTCTACAGGACCAAGAGGACAACAGATAGAAAAATTAGAATATACAAAGCCAGGCTTATTGCCAAAGGCTTTTAGGAGGTGCATTGTATTGACTATGATGAGACCTTCACTCCAGTAGAAAAGATGGATTCCATACAATTTTTAGTTCCCATTACGACATCCAAGGGATGGGAAGTCCATCAGATGGATGTGAAGAATGTATTTCTTCATGGTGATCTCTCTGAGGAGATATATACAGAGCATCCCCAGGGATTTATGAATGAATAATATTTGGTTTGTCGACTGAAGAATTATTTTTATGGCCTCAATTAGACTCTGAGGGCATGGTATGCCAAGATGGAATCCTACCTATTCTCACAAAACTTTGTACATTGTAAATCAGACCTGAATTTCTACATGCTTAGGACAATTGATTCGTTTCTACTCTTAGTTATGTATGTTGATGATTTGTTGATCACCGGTTGCTCGACTTCAATGATTGTTATAGTCAAGAGGACTCTACATGACATGTGTTTTATGACAGGCATGGGTCCGCTACACTTATTCCTTGGACTCGAGATCAGTCAGGATGCATAGCGCATCAAATTGTCTCAGGCCAAGTATGCACGATATCTCCTTGAGAGATTTCACATGACAGACTGCAAGTGTGCTTCGAATCCTTTCCTATCACGAGTCAAACTTGAGGATGGCAGGGACACTCCATTGGTTGCCAACACATTGTATAGGCATCTAGTGGGGAGCTTCTTTTATCTCACACACTCCAGACAAGACCTCTCCTATGCAGTTGGTGTAGTTTCCAAGTTCATGCAGGAGCTACATGAGCTACATTGGAAGGTTGCAAAGCATATCCTTTGATACGTACAGGGAACCATCACCTTTTTCGATTCATTATGAAGAAGACTCTACATTATATATCATCGAGTTTACTGATTCTGACTGTGATAGCGATAGCACTGATCGCAAGTCCACATCTGGTTACTCACTCAGTCTTGGTTCTAGTCCTATCTATTGTTCGAGCAAGAAGCAAGATGCCATTTCTCTATCTTCAGCCGAGGAAGAGTATAGAGGGCTAGTTAACATAACCATTCAGGCTATGCAGCTACAAAATTTTCTCACTGAGTTGAGAATTTAGTTTCATCGGTCGATCGTCATCTAGTGTGACAACAAGAGCACTCTAAAGTTCTGCAGAGATCCAGTTCAGAGGAAGCAGATGAATCACATTGAGATCCACATGCAATACATCCAGGACTCAGTACATGAGGGGATCATCAATCTACAATTATTTCCTTCAATAGAACAAATGACAAAGATCTTCACCAAGACCTTCACTTAGCAAAAGTTCCATTCTCTGCAAAGTCATCTTGGAGTGAAGGACACAATTGCCTATCAACTGTAGTTATTATTTTTACATACATTGTACCATGAGGGGGGGGGTTTCCCATGAGGTTTTCCCTCTTTCCTCACTTTATTTTCAATGTAGCTTTTGTATTTGGGTACCTAACATGGCCTCATTGCCGAGACCCATTCTTTATTTTCACTATAGTGATGTTTATGGGGGTTGTTGGAGTTACTTCACACAGACCTAGGATTTATTTTTCCTAAGGTTTTTCCTTGTTTATTAGTCATAATTAGTCATTATCCAGTCTCCTATATTTTAGGGGAGAATATTCCACCTGGAGAATATTCTCTTCAGTTGACACTTCAATTTGA
>ML786589.1:678855-689055 GCA_009831015.1 Picea engelmannii | reverse complement strand
ATGTGGCCTTGCCAAGTACATCCATAGACCTTTGCTTCTATGTAGGTAAATCATTTGATCCACCCAAGCATGATAGTTGGCACCATTTAGACAGGGAAACAACTACTTTGAATCCATAGCAATAGGATGAAGACTCCTTATGGAATTAAGACTTTATAAATTCACCTTTATATTTCCAAATGGTTCAAAACCCTAGATAACCTTAGGAATGAATATTTTGGCCTTAAAAAAGGGTGAAAAGTTAAAATAACCCTAGATTAGAGTATATATCTCTAGAACCCCTAGAGAAACCCTAGAAGAGATGATCCTAAAAAATCTAGTCCTACAATGTAACAATGTTGCCTCTAGCCACTAGTTTTTGGATCAACCAAAAGGATTGAGAGAGTAAGGTTCACAATTGATACCATGTTGAGATTTAAAAGGGTCAACATAAGAATTAATGGAACCATATCTCACCCAAATTCTGAAATATCCTCCTCAAAAGTGTGCTAGAGAGAGTACAAAAGCCTAGAACAAGTGCTGACAAACAAAGATACACAAATGTGCCTAAGAGAAAGATGTCAATGCACGCAAAATGTCCAAAATTAATTTTTTTTAGGATTATAAAAATTTGTATTTAAGATCAAGAAGATAAAAAAAAATGAGATGATACAATTGAGAGATTTATTTGTGTAATAAAGTGATGTGATCCTTCAAGAGGGGGAGACATCCCTTTGAGAGGGGGTTATGGGCTTGTAAAATAAGGGCCTAGATCTCGAGAGGGTTATTGATCCCACATATCATGTTTGACCTGGCCGACCTTAACAATAATCCTAATATACACTAAATGAAATAAAATTTAGTCTTAGCCATACTTACAAGTAGATAATGGTACAGATGAATGGTTCATGGCCACATATATAGATTACACCAATAGTTCCAACACCTAAGCTAACGAAAATGAGAAATGAAATGGGAAGCATAAAAAGGCATATGTTTCATATGTATATTTCTTGACAAGTAATCTTTGCTCATGGTTAATGAATTTGTTTTAATGAGTCATGCAGTTTCCATGTGTGTTATTTATGTCTAGAACTTGCCACATTCATAAGCTTTGCATTATAAAAAACACTTGTGTTAATTTTAACTTTTCTTTCCTTATGAACCTAGCTTATTGTTACTTTGAAATATTCAACTAGAAAGGAAAATTAACGTATTTATGTCTAGAACTTGCCACATTCATAAGATTTGCATTATAAAAAACAATTGTGCTAATTTTAACTTTTCTTTCCTTATGAAACTAGCTTATTGTTACTTAGAAATATTCAACTAGAAAGGAAAAATAACATCTTTCAAGTGTATAGCTTATCTAATTGATAATGCCCTATTGAATTTTTTGTACTTTTCCCCACTCATAACATATTTTCTCTTTCGACTATTTTTAACAAAATCATCAACATTGAATGTATAAAAACAATGAAGGATGGATCATGACAAGTTAGTGACATTATATTTCAATTTATATGATCTATAATGTTTGTGACATAGGTCAAAACTACTTTTTATGTTAACCAAAATTTTCTTGTTTGCATAAAAGACCATTGCACAGGTTGTGGGAGATTGGTACTTTAAGCGATTTACAGTGAAGGAAGTTGATTGTCCCTACCCTTGTGACCGAACTTGCCACAACCTCGTTTTCCCATGACTATAACAACAGACAAAAACATAACGTTCCCAATCAAATATATGAGAAAATATCTTTGAGCTCTTATTATTTCCAGTGAAATGTGGGTTTACTCGCATAATTATTATTTAAATCCCATCTTCAATAATTTGACAATATTTTCATCACTTCAATTAATTGTATTTTTTTTATTAATTTCATATCAATTATGTTCAAGAAAAAAATGTATTTTTCCTTAATAATGTTAATTGAAAAATAAAGATGCGACTATGATTATCTTCAAATTCATGAAATTTTTCATATTTTCCAATCGATGTTTACATTTAAGACACAAAATTAGATACCACAAAATCTTTGAAGTAGATAAAAATGAGACAAATAGGGATTTGAAGTCCCTATGAAAAAGAGAACTTGTTATCTATATTAATCATTGCATTTTTCTTATTATAATATCAAACATGTTAGATATTTGCATATTATATCATCTTTGTTTTTTTTTCTTTGAAAAATACTCTACTAATATCAACAACAAAAAAATTTGTTTCCTCAGTTTGTGTTTAATATGTATGTAGATAAGATGAATAGATAGATATTTTCTCTATTAAAATTTCTAGTATATCTAAAAATATTATAATGGGTATTAAATATTTCTAAATTAAACATCTTATAAAGATCTGAGGGGTCCATGTCACATCAATTACTTGACATTAGTAAGCATTTATTTTTTTTATATATGTATGTAGTATTCATGTGTACATAGTAGAAATTGGTCATCTAGTCTACATAAAAATGTAATATACATTGCTTTTTGGATTCCTTTAAAAAAACCCAACATATATATACACCTTACTTTTGGATAGTCACAATTTGTGACATAGATTTATCTACCATCCTTAGCCTCTAACATGGAAAATATATACTTAAGTCTTTATCTACCTCCACCTCTCCCCTAAAATCCTCCAGCTTAGCCCTCATCTCAAGGATTAGTTCTTGTGTTCTCACCACCATCATAAAGGAACTTGTGTATGGGTGGGATCTTGTGAGTTCCTACCCAAGAAGAGAATAGTGGAAGTGCTCTTCCAATAATCATTCTAACCATGGAATGGGGAACCATTACTCCTTAATTTCCACCTTCATCTACATCTTCAATCTGCAATTCAAAAACCAAAAATAAATATACAATGATAAGAGATCAAAATGACAAATTTGTGCTCATATCAACTTCATTGTCAATTTTGCCTCAAAAAACTATCATACATCCATTACTTTATTTATCTTCTTAACACTTACTAGTCTTCCCCCTTATCTCTGCCTTTAACCTTATGCAATTGGTGGCTATCCAAATCATGCTTGCCTCCCATCTATATACCCTATTGTTTCCATGGTAGGTTCCTTGTCCCTGAACTAGTATTTGGTTTGTAAACAAATTCCAAGCCTTAGGTGACTAAATTCCTTATGACCTCAATCAAACAAGTATATTTCCAAATTTAATTAACTCATAAATCAATTTCAAACCATAGCATTAATCACACAATTGTTGGAAATCAAATAGCGAAAAAATAAAAATTAATTTCACACAACACAGGTAATTACTCCTTCAATAACTATTTTTTATTCCTTCAAAAAACTTATAAGGAAACCTCCACAAGATACCCAAAAAACAACATTACATGGATACCAAAAAACACCTCTAATGTGGAAAATATATACTAAGTCTTTATCTACCTCCACCTCTCCCCTAAAATCTTGTAGCTTAGCCCTCATCTCAAGGATTAGTTCTTGTGTTCTCGCCACCATCACAAATGAACTTGTGTATGGGTGGGATCTTATGAGTTCCTACCCAAGAAGAGAATAGTGGAAGTGCTCTTCCAATAATCATTCTCACCATGGACTGGGGAACCATTACCCCTCACTTTCCCCCTTAATCTACATCCTCAATCTGCAATTCAAAAACCAAAAAGAAATATACAATGATAAGAGATCAAAATGCCCAATTTGTGCTCATATCAACTTCATTGTCAATTTTGTCTCAAAGAATTATCATACATCTATTACTTTATTTATATTCTTAACACTTACTAGTCTCCCCTCTTATCTCTGTCATTAACCCCATGAAAATGGTGGCTATCCAAATCATGTTTGCATCCAATATAGATACCCTATTGTTTCCATGGTGGGTTCCTTGTTCCTGAACTAGTCTTTACTTTGTAAAACAATTTCAAGCCTTAGGTGAGTAAATTCCTTATGACCTCAATCAAACAAGTATATTTCCAAATTTAATTAACTCTGAAATCAATTTCAAACCATAGCATTAATCACACTTTGGAAATCAAATAGAGAAAAAATAAAAATTAAATTTACACAACACAGGTAATTACTCATTCAATAACTATTTTTCATTCCTTCAAAAAAATTAGAATGAAACCTCCACAAGATACACAAAAAACAACATTACATGGATACCAAAAAACACCTCAAACTAAGTAGAACAACTTGTTGGGAGAGTACTTTTGATATTATGGTACTTGCGGGAGATATTAACCTCGATATGTAACCTTTGAATAGAATACAATATTTTAGAACCAAGATAAACCCTAAAAAGATGTGTGAAAACCCTAGAAGACAAGTTGGCTCAACAAAATATATAATATTAAGGCATTATCCTCTATAAAGACTAGTCAACTCCATAGGAAAAAGACAAACAAAAAATATAATTACTAGAAAGTCAGGTTGGCCCGGCCAGAAAAGTCACTGGACAGATTAGTATAAATAAAGGACGTCTTATCTCATTTGTTCACTCACTCTCACCCAAAAAACCAGAAACAATGCACAAGTTTGGAGGAGGAGAAACAACAACTGTTGTTGGGCATTTTTCTCTTGTTCAGTCTTTCTGGTATCTTTATCTTGTGCGCTACCTTTGGAGAATGTGCACTCTCTCTTGGTCATATGTGGTTCTGATGTGGTTTCCCAGAATCATTCTTTCTATCAAAGGTTAAGGTGATTGGGGGAGGATTTGTGCCTATGGATGGGTGACAATGGTGTAGCATTGTCTATGGTGAAACAAGCACATCTACATTATTCTAACAGGTTATGGTCCCACACCACCTTTGGAATAGTATAACCACTAAAAGGTAGATCTGCAAATCTATGACAAACTCATTGTAGCACAATTGCAGTTGCAGTACTGGTTCCTTCATGCCAGTTCTTTCGTGCCAGTTGCAACACCAGTTGCAGTGCCAGTTGCAACATCGGTTGCAGTACCAGCACCAGTACTAGTTGCAGTGAAAGTTTTTGTGAAGTATTGGGACTAATTTTTGGTTATCCTGGTGCTCCCTAAGCCAACATATCTCCTAGTTCCCTCAACCATAAAAAACATCAAGGTTGGATTTTTGGGTCAAAGTCAATGTTTGACTGGTCAAAGTCAACATTTGGTTGGCCAAAGTCAAAGTTTGGTTGGTCAAGGTCAAAGTCATGAAGACCAGTTTCAGAGTAGAAGATAGATTGAAAGGTACCACCAACTTCAAAGCATGGAAGATTAAGTTACTTCTTATCTTAGAAGAAAATGATCTTTTGGACTACATAAACCAGGACATTCCTGAGTCGGTAGAAGATGAAGAGAAGGTCAAGCACAAGAAGAAGACTAAACATGATGATGATCCTCAAAACGATCATTCAGGAGGATCTCTACAAATCTCACTGTAATTATAATTTATCTATTTCAAATATTTTTATTTTATATTAGACCATTGTCCCTGGTATGTGAGTCCATTTTTCTTATTGGTTTGGTTATTATCCTAGCACATGAGGCCGTTTTGGTTATTATCTTAGTACAAGAGGCCATTTTGGTTATTATCCCTATGGGAGTCCATTCTGGTTATTATCCCAGTACACGAGGCCATTTTGGTTATTATCTCTATGGGAGGCCATCTTGGTTATTATCCTAATACAGGAGGGCAAATTTTTTATCTTTGTTAGAAGGGCCATTATCCCTAGTACGGGAGCCCCTAGTTCTAGGTTATGAACAAGAAATGTATGACAAAAAGAAAAATAGACTTGAAAAGACTTAGAGGGAGTTAGACGTCAGAGGGAGTCATTGATCAGGAATAATCCAACTTGGTTTCATGACACTTTGCAGGATGAAAAAGGGGCATGCAATAGACAAAAGTGTGGTCCAAGGATTCTCTTATATAGAGGGAGTTGACTTCATAATTTGAGATGAAGGATATTGCAAGACTTCATCAAAGACATGGTGCCAGAAGGAGTAGTGAGGCTCCATCACTTATACACAAATGAGAAGATAGATGACATTTTCACTAAGCCTCTATCTGGGACAAGCTTCGAAGGAATGCAAATGTTTCCCTCAGGGAGTATTGATCATTGAAGCATCGTGTTGATATTCCAAGATTGATTAGAAGGACTTGATCATCTGGGAATAGGACCAAATGAAATCTTCTATGAATTGAAGATTCGAGTTGTTAATCGATCTCCTATGTGTGAATTTCATCAGGCCTTGAAACTCTCACGAGTAGGTGAGTAGTTAAATCATGAGTAGGTGAGTATCCTTGATAAGCATCGGGTTGACTCTATCTCCACAAGAACTTGGCTGTAAATTGGGGGAGATAGGGAACATCTACATCTGGAGTAGATGTGCCCCGACGTAGTCTTCTACAAACTGAAGACTCGGGGTGCAATTCCACGTGTCTGATAGCATCGAGATAAATGCATTCATATTAATCCTATGGGAGGATCACCATGAGGTGTTTATGGCTGTAATGCGGTATTAATTCTTGTCACGGGACAAGAATGAACCAAGGTGCTAGACACACGTGTCTGATAGCATTGAGCTAAATTCATTCACGGAGTGATCCTATGAGAGGATCAACTATGAGGTGAATGTGGCTTCGATGAGGTCACGATTCTTGTCATGGGACACAAATGAACTGAGGTGCTAGACACATGGTGGTGGAGATGGATCATCAATATAGCTAAATGAGGCTTGTGGATATTTTGATGATATGTTTTGATGCTAAATTTATACCAGATGATGTTTATAGTGATGATGATACTCACAACATGGGTATAACCATGGGTGAGCATGTCATACAGGTATAACCCATGACGATGATAGTGACACACACTATGACGTGTAGCTCTAGTGTTCTCTAGCAGGTTCTGTCCCCTAGACGAGATTGATATGTCTACATGAGTGTAGCCATGTATGACATGATGATGCTACCTGTAGAATGGTCTACAAGACTATGTGAGTCTTTCCTATGCCATGTGAAGATGGATGGATGTGTTTGAGAAAATTAATACCTCCCTAGCTAAGAGGGAGTGTTCATATTATGGTAGCTGCGGGAGATATTAACCTCCATATATAACATTTGACTAGAATATAATATTTTGGAAGCAAGAGAAACCCTAAACAGGTGTGTGAAAACCTTAGAAGACAAGTCAACTCAATAGAATATATAATATTAAGGTATTATCCTCCAGAAAGACCAGTTGGATCCACAGGAAAACAATAAAAAGAAAATATAATTACTAGTAAGTCAGGTTGGCCCGCCTAGAAAAGTCACTAGATATATTAGTATAAATAGAGGATGTCTTGGCTCATTTTTTCACTCACTCTCACCCAAAAAACCAGAAACAATGTGCAATTTTGAAGGAGGAGCAACAAAAACTATTGTTGGTAAGTTTTCTCTTGTTCAGTCTTTCCGATATATTTACCTTGTGTGATACCTTTGGAGAAGGTGTGCTTTCTCTTGGCCATCTATGGTTTTGATGTGGCTTCCTAGAATCATTTTTTCTATCAAAGGTTAAGGTGCTCAGGGGAGGCTTTGTGCCTATGGATGGGTGACAATGGTGTAGCATTGTCTATGGTGAAACGATCACATCTACAATATTCTAACAAGTTCATCCTATTTTATGGCTCTATTCGTAAAACTATTTTTTATGTTGTATGAGCATGCACATAATTGTTGCATGGGATTGTGGGTTGTCAAAAACATCTCTTTCTTGGCTTCCTATTCTCTCTCCCTCTCTGTCGCTCAACCTACTCACTGCTCAAGTGTTCATGTGTGTGAACTCTATATATTGACCTGTATTTATAGTTTTCACTGAGACCAAAACCCTAATATTTTTTTGAGATTACTCCTAGTTTAAGTCATGCATGCATGAAATACACTTTTTAGACACAATTTCTAAAAATAAGACTTGCACTTTTTAACTAAAGTGAATTAAAAAATAGAATTTACATTTTGAAAATAGAATCACTTTTCGAAAATAGAATCACTTTTTGAAAAAATAATTACTTTTCAAAAAGATCTCAAACTACTTCTCACACATTCATAAAGAACCTATGCAGAAGTTCTTGTCCAAGCTATAATTCTCAACACTCCCTCTTATTGAGGAAGGAATTCTGCACCAATCCAAGTTTGTCTCTGAATGTCCCAAATTTCCCTCTTATCGAGGGTTTAGTTATAATATCAACTACCTATTAATCCATCAGAATATACTGAAGCTTCATTTCTTCCATCCGAATCGAGATCCCATTTCAAACTTTCATAACATGCATTCTGCTATATTTCATTTGTGAATTAAAGAATCATTTCCATTCCATAGTGATGACTTCCACAATATATGAACCTTGGGTATCCATATTTATGGCAAATTATATCACTTTCCAATCATATAAAAAACAAATAAAGTAAAAATATCAATTTTTTTTAAGGGATTTTTATATAAAATCAATATCGAAATTAGTATAACTCATTGAAATTATAATATTGTCATGTTATAGTATTGTTTCAAAAAAAAACAAGAAGACAAAATATATCAATTGTTAGTGGGACCCTTGCATTTCCAATGTGTTCACATAAGTTTCTTTAGAAGGGGGAACAACAAAATGCATTGAAAACTCGAACAAACTTAGACTCAAGCCAACACAAATTTACATATTACATGCCTACAGGTTATAATAAGACAATGGAAATGATTGGGAAAGAGACCAAGAAGGAACACATCATGGTTACATATATTAAAGCATGTATCCAACCTAATACTATATTCTAAATGACCATTGCAAACTAAATAACTTTAACATATTCTCTTAATGGTCATTCTAGAAACTACATGAAGTCCTTGTTTAAATTTCACAAATTTCTCTAGGCTAAGAGGCATTGGCTATGATGGAAAAAAACCCTTTTTTCTTTGGAGGATTCTTTCCAAACTTGTACATATGATCAGATTTGTCATATTCATGAAACCACTTTGAAACCATCGCCCATGTCCTTTAAAACCCATCTGTCTCACCAAAATTTCACCTTTTTATTGTTTTGTGTATTTCTATAAATAGAAAGAATGTTAAGCCCTAATATTGGCTCATTACCCCTTAATTGGGGCATATTAGATTAGTAATGTTATTTTATTTATGTCGGCCTTAGGCCATTAGTTTTAATTTAGATTAGTAATGTTATTTTATTTATGTCGGCTTTAGGCCATTAGTTTTAATTATACCTCCTAGTCTCCTATATATACCAAGGAGACATTTTCATTTTGAATCATCTTGTACTTGAACATTTAAGTGGGGTAAAAGGAGGTTTCCCCCTCGAAGAGGCTTATTATCTGAAATTATCTCTTTTTCAAGGCGTTGAGTACTTTTCCTAAGGTTTTCTATGCTATATTGATGTTTGGTTCTTAACATATGGTATCAGAGCTCAAGGTCTTGGGGTTTCGCTGCTACATATGAGACACCGTGGAATTTTATCTATAACATTTTTTATACAACGTTTAAGAAAGAACGGATTGGAGGGTATTTAGAAGACGGAGCAAGGTATGTTGGGTTCAAAATTCATCTCCTGAGGCCTTATACTTTCGGAGATACATCCTGTACAAGATAGGGTTCTGGAATCATCCTGAAATGAGTCATTGTGGAATTTTCGCTATAAAACATTTTCTGTAATGTTTTAGACCTTGAAATCCGGATTCCATTTAAAGAAATTGGTAGTGTATATTTGGTAAAAAGGTCAGCTTCTGGGTCATCTTAAATTTGTAGATACACCCTATGTAAGATAGGGTATCTGACTAGCCCTATTGACTAGTTTCAAGAAGGTGTTCCAGGTAAAACAATCATAACGTATTCATAGAGTATCCAAATTGCCTGGGAAAGGTTGCATTGGATCGTGGACAGTCTGTAGTATTTTGGGTACGAGTTTCAGAATTTTATATCAATTATTTTGTGCGGGGAACACTATACAAGTGAGATCTCTTGGAAAGGCCAAAAATCGGCAAGTTGTGGGGAAGTTACCGTAAATTCCACTTGGCACATCCAATTTTGATCAGACCTGTGGCATTACAGAGAAGAAATATCAAAGAAATACATAAGAGAATGTGTCATACCCAGAAGGGCCAAAAAGTGGGAGATACAACAGAAGAAATATTGTCTAGCAGAACCACCTCAAAATCAAGGTTCAAAAGTGATACTTGGCCAACATGCCACCCAAAAAGGGAACTTCTACACCAAATAAGCCTCCAGA
>ML786589.1:662703-674723 GCA_009831015.1 Picea engelmannii | reverse complement strand
AGTCTCCTATATATACCAAGGATACATTTTCATTTTGAATCATCTTGTACTTGAACATTTAAGTGGGGTAAAAGGAGGTTGCCCCCTCGAAGAGGCTTATTATATGAAATTATCTCTTTTTCAAGGCGTTGAGTACTTTTCCTAAGGTTTTCTATGCTATATTGATGTTTGGTTCTTAACAAAGAAGGATTGGTCGAAAAATTGTAACATGAAGGACATCTCCAAGCTTCATTGTATCAGTGATGAAATCACCATAGCCCTCAATTTGTATTGTTTATTTGTCACTAATAACCACTTACTCTCCATTGTGTTGTTGTCTATAATTATAGAGATGTTGTTCATGTCTAGTCATGTGTTGGTAGCTTCAGAGTCAACAATACACTCTTGTTGAGAAGAAGATGCCAAAGTGATAAGTGTATGGCCAAATGTATATGATGTGAGTTCCATCTTTATCACCAAAATGGTATTTTATCTTGTAACATCTTCATTTTGTTGAAGACGAGCAAGGAAAGATTTGAAGGGATGGTCCTCCTTATGACAATAGTTGCATATGACCTTTTTCTTTTAGGAGGATTTCAAGTTTTCCCCTTTATCATAGTCATATTTGAGTTTAAGAGGGGTGGATATAGCCTTTGGATGGGCTTGATCCGGGGGGAGTAATTCACCTATATTCCTCAAAGTAACTTGATCTTGAATGAGATTATAGAAAAAACCCTCATGAGTAGGAGTTACATGGTCCTTGACAAATAAAGGAATGTTGTAGAATTTAAAAACAAAGGATTTGAATGATGGAGAGAGATTATTTATAACAATACTTACAAGTTACAGATTTGATTTTCCTTTTCTTCCTACTTGATTAATGTCATCCTTCAAGTTTTCAAACCTTGCAATATGCTCCATCTTGTGATTGGAGAGTTTAGTTTCAAGTCAATTGAATTGAGTAGTATTCACTATTCCAAAGAGAGTTTTGTGGTATCCCAAATTTTCTTTGCGCCTTGTTATGATGAATGAGATTAGGCTTGACATAAAAAGTTATCAACCTAAGAACTTCCTCCTTCAAACATATGACATCATCATCTTTAGCAAGAGGTGGCCTTGTCAAGTACATCCATAGACCTTTACTTCTATGTAGGTAAATCATTTACTCCACCCAAGAATGATAGTTGACACCATTTAGACATGGAAACAACTACCTTGAATCCATATCAATATGATGAAGGCTCCTTATGGAATGAAGACTTTAGAAATTCACCTATATATTTCCAAGTGGTTCAAAACCCAATATAACCTTAGGAATGAAGGTGTTGGCCTTAAAAAAGGGTGAAAATTTAAAGTAACCCTAGATTAGGGTATATATCTCTAGAACCACTAGAGAAACCCTGGAAGAGATTATCCTAGAAAAACCTAGTTCTATAGTATAACAACATTTCCACTAGCCACTAGTTTTTTGATCAACCAAAATGATTGAGAGAGTAACGTTCACAAATACCATGTTGAGATTTAAAACGGTAAACATAAGAATTAATGGAACCATATATCACCCAAATTCTGAAATATCCTCCTCACAAGTGTGCTAGAGAGAGTGCAAAAGCAAAGAACAAGTGCTGGAAAAAAAAGATACAAAAATGTGTCTAAGAGAAAGATGCTAATCACACAAGAAAGTCCAAAATTAATTGTTTTTAGGCTTATAAAAATTTATATTTCAGATAAAGAAGATAAAAAATGAGATGTTACAATTGAGAGCTTGAGTTGTGTAATCAAGTGATGTGATCCTTCAAGAGGGGGAGACATTACTTTGAGAGGGGATTACGGGCTTGTAAAACAAAGGCTTATATCTCGAGAGGGTTATTGAGCCCACATATCATGTTTGAAAAAGTTGGCCTTAACCATAAGCCTAGTATACAACAAATGAAATAAAATATAGTATTAGCCATATTTACATGTACATAATGGTACAGATGAATGGTTCTTGGCCACATGTATAAATTACACCGATAGTTCCAACACCTAAGCTAATGAAAATGAGAAATGAAATGGGAATCATAAAAAGGCATATATTTCATATGTATATTTCTTGACAAGTAAGATTTGCCCATGGTTAAAATTGAATTTGCGTGGGTTATAACATTAGATGTATGGTTGAAGAAAAACGATCGGGGAGCTCTGCAACTAGGCGACAAACCCTAGCGCACTAAAATTTCAAAAACCCATGAAACCTGATGCGTGCTCTGACGCCAGAGCACTGACCGCCCAATACCTCAACCTGCAGACCTGAACTCAGCACAGCCCCGGTAGCATTACAATGAGCTCAGGGGAGGGGGGGAAACCCCCCTCGTATAACGACATAGCCACCAACGACAAGGCCGGGTCCCGCGCTAAAAGGCCGGCTTTCGAACCACCGGTGGATTTGAGGGAGCAGCTTTTTACCCAGGAACAAAATCACAGCAAAGAGATGGAGCTCGATCCCAGTTCATCTCACTCGCAGGCTTCCAAAAACTGGCTACCAGGTAAGTGTATCCCTCAATTGGATAAACCACCTCTGTACCAAATAAAATCGACTAGGGTGGGGGAACACACCCAGTTTATGATGGAACACGCACTGATAGGAAAATTTTTGGGCCTCTGGCCGACTGAGAGAGATCTCACTCACTGGATTAAAGACTGGTGGAACCCTAAAGGAGATTATGAGGTTCAGCTCAGCTCCAAAGGTTTTTCCACAATCATACTATACAATCTTGAAGACAAAGACAGAATATTTGACAATGAACCATACTTCTACAACTCAACGGGTCTTTTTCTAAGATTATGGACTGATAGATTCAATCCAGAACAAGAAGACTTCACAAGAGCCTCGTTCTGGATTAGGCTATACTCCCTGCCTCAGGAATTTTGGTTAGAAGAAATCCTCATGGGCATAGGGAATACAGTGGGTCAATACGTCAAGGCTTCAGAGGCCACAAAGATAAAAATGTATACATCATACGCCCGTATATGCATCTACATGGACATATTGAAGGCCTTACCTAGCTCCATTACTTTAGAATACCAGGATGAGATCTGGAACCAAACAATCGACTACGAGCATATACCCTTTCGATGCCGGAAGTGCCACGAACACGGTCACCTGTTCAGAGACTGCCCCTTGAATGCCCCAACCCCTAAAGCCACGGAGGCCAAGCAAAAGGATGGTTTCACCAACGTCACAGGCAGGCGAAAGAACCCCCCAAGAAAACAGAAACAGAGCTCGGCCCAAAGGTCCCCTCCAAGAACTCTTTTGACGCCCTGAACCAGCTTCCGAAAGAGACGGATTCACAGAACCCCCTCCAAGCTTCAGAGAAAAGAAAAGGCAAAGACCCTGAAATTCCACATCCAAAACAGCCAAAGGAAATAACTCAGTCAACTCAATCTGGCAGGGAAGAAGACACCATTATGAGCATGGAGGAAAGGGATCTGGCAGAAATTGACCTAGAAAAACTGGAAGAAGCACTCAATCAAAAGGACCTACAGCACCTTCCAGTGGAAAAGCTCAGGAAAGTGCATAAGGTGTTCACCGACTCATCCACGGGATCCACAGCCAGGCTGGGCATCTCGTCAGATCCAACCATCGAGCAAGAAAAAACTACCAAGGAAAACAAAAGGTGTGGACGCAAACCAACCCATCAACTCATCAAGGAGGTAGGGCACTTAATGATCAACTCTGGGCAGATACAGAGGCTTTCAGAGGCATACCTCCACCCCCCCCCCCACCATCCTCATAATGAAGATAATATCTTGGAACATCAGGGGACTTAATGGAAGATCCAAGCAATGAATCCTCCGAGATTGTATTAAAACAGAGAATCCAGATATTCTATTATTGCAGGAAACCAAATGTGCAGGAAAGGAGGCATAGAATATTTTTTGAAACAACTGGAAAAATGGGGAATTCCTCTTCTAGGATTCAGTGGGGGCAGCAGGAGGACTTGCTATCCTTTGGAACCCGCTGATGGTCACTCTACTTCATCCCTTCTCCACTAGAAACACCTTAACAACCCTCTACAAAGATATGGCCTCCTCCAAGGATGGCGCTATCACAAATGTTTATGGTCTGTAGTCTATGCAAGACAAGGCAAGATTTATACGATCTCTTCAACATGTTCAAACCCTAATACACACACCACATTGGGTAATTGGAGGTGACTTCAATATGATCCTAATGCTAGAAGAAAAAATAGGAGGCTCAAAGAAGCTGGAGCAGGACAACGGTATGTTCAAAACCCTAATAGAACAACTGAACATGGTTGACATGGAAACCCGGAACATAATATTTACCTGGTCCAATAAAAGAATAGGGCATCAACATGTGGCCTGCAGACTGGATCGTTTTATAGTGACTGAGGCTCTCCTTGAAAGCGACCAGGCCTTGGAAGCAAATATTGCCCCAAAGGCAGGGTCGGACCACTGGCCCATCGTCCTCTACATGGACCCGGGCTTCCCACCTAGGCCCAAACCTTTCCGTTTTGAAAATTTGTGGCTATCTCACCCAAACTTCCACCAATTAGCTCACACCTGGTGGGTCCAAGCAGAAATTGAGCATGGCACTCAGATGTATAAACTCCAGCAGCGCCTCAAGAATTTCAAACTGTACCTAAAACAATGGAACAAATCCACATTTGGCGACATTCTCCTTAGAAAGAAGGAAATTGAAGGACAACTTGAGGAACTCCAGCGCACCTTCATAACAGGCAGAACCTGGCAAGGGAAGAGGAACAATTGATAATGGACCTAGAGACCTGCAGAGAACAAGAAGAGATCTTGTGGAGGCAAAAATCCAGGGTCCAATGGCTTAAGGAGGGGGAACGCAACACGAAATTCTTCCACAGGGCGATGACGCACCGACGATATATCAATCGCATCTCCCAGTTGGAGGATGAGCAAGGTGTCCCAATCAGAGAGCATGACCAAATAGCGGAGGCACTTAACTCCTTCTATCAAAATCTCCTAACAGAGACCAACACAAATGGGGAGGAGGCCATCCAAAAAGTCACCCGGAATATACCACATCTGATCAACTCGGAGCAAAACAGTGCTTTGATGAGGCCTATCACTCAGGCTGAAGTGGACTTAGCTGTAAAGGACATGCCCCCAGGGAAGGCACTGAGACCTGATGGATTTACCACAGACTTCTTCCACCACTGTTGGGACATGATCAAGGAAGATGTCTGGCTGGCAGTGGAAGAGTCCAGAACTTCTGGTCAAGTTCTATCTGCCTTAAAGGAAACCTTCATCACTCTCATTCCCAAGGAGGAAAGGGCCACACACCCAAAGCAGTTCCATCCAATCTCCTTGTGCAATGTCATTTACAAGATAATCACGAAAACCATTGCTAATCGCCTCAAACCACTCCTGCCGCTTATAATTTCGAGGGAGCAATCTGGCTATGTGGAAGGAAGACAAATCATGGACAGTGTCATACTGGCCAATGAGGTGATCCACTCCTTAAAGATGAGAAAAATACCAGGTATGCTCATCAAACTTGAACTTTCAAAAGGATTCGACAGGTTAAGTTGGAAATACTTGCAGTCGGTCCTGGACTCTTTCGGCTTCTCGAATGAATGGGTGGACTGGATTCTCAAGCTCACTTCTTCCTCCTTTTTCTCAATTCTTGTCAACGAAACACCCTCCCGACCTTTCCACTCTACCAGGGGAATCAGGAAAGGTGATCCTGTCTCCCCTTTCCTCTTTGTAATCATGGTGGAAGGTCTAGGACGATATCTGAAAGCAGCGGTCCTCGAAGGGACGCTCGAGGGACTGCCACTCCACAACCTGAACCCGGCGCCCTCACACAGCCAGTTTGTTGACGACACCCTCCTCATGAACACTCCCACGGTCAGAGAGGCAACCAAGCTCAACTCAATCTTATCTGACTTCACGAATGCTTCAAGTATGCTGCTCAACCTGGATAAGTCCAAACTTTATTACTTCAACACGCCAGTCTCGGTTCAAGCTAATCTCTCGAGACTTCTAGGCATAGAAAGATGCTCCCTCCCCTCCACTTACTTAGGCATACCCTTAACCGGAGAATCGATGAGATCTATCTCATGGGACAACCTGCTATTATCCATTGCTAACAGGTTGAACAACTGGACCTTCCGACCTCTGAACATTGCAGCTAGATTAGTTATGCTTAAATCAGTCCTGCAAGCCTTACCTACGTACCTATTTACTGCTCTGGCTATGCCCATTTCAGTCATCAAAGCCATTAGGAGTCTTCAACATAATTTTCTTTGGATGGGACACCAGGGAAAATTGAAATGGGCCCTTGTGGGCTGGGACAAGGTGTGCAAACCCAAAATTTTTGGAGGACTGGGCATTCGGGACCCGGGGAAAATGAACTTGGTCATGGGAGCCAAGATGTGGTGGAGATGGATACAACACCCACATGAAATCTGGGCACAGCTCTAGATGCAGAAATATGCACCAACAACGCACCATGACCAACTAATAAGATTCAACGAACAGAAGCAAGGATCCAACATCTGGAACACCGCTTGGCGGAATCGTAACCTCATACAACAACACGCCTTCTGGGAAATAAGGAATGGTGAGAGTGCATTATTTTGGCAGGACTTGTGGCAATAGCTACCTCCCCTTGATGAAACAGAAATCCTTCACCCTCTTAATATCAAGCTGCAGCAATACGGCTTCCAAAAGGTTAAGGATTTCTGGCTCCCCAATCAAGGAAGACAACAATGGAGACAATGGAAAACAATCAAAACTGATCTACAGATTGCGGAGGACTTCGACCTTCTACCGTGGCAGGAATGCATGCAACTCAAGAAGATTCCTTTTAAGGCTAGCATGGATATTCTTCGATGGGGTCACTCCACCTCAGGAGATTTCTCAGTCAAAGAAGCTTACCACCTCAAACGAATCCTCCAAACCTTGCCCCTGAAGTAATCTGGAGAAAAGTCTGGCAACCTTTTCTCTGGCCAAAAATTTCACTCTTTCTCTGGCTAACAACTCAAAACCGCAGCCTCACCTGGGACAATCTTATTAAGAAGGGCTTCACTGGCCCTTCTCGATTCCCCCTTTGCCATCAAAGTGAGGAAACCATGGAACACCTTCTCAACAATTGTTATTACAGTCAGCAGATCTGGGATTGGGGAGCTCAGGCAATGCGCCGTTCCCAGCGGAATCGAGGCAGCATTCGGGAAACTCTGGCCAATTGGGAAACATTCTCCTTTCACAACCCAATTCTTCATCACATTTGGCAGCTGCTCCCGGGCTTCTCCCTCTGGGCAATCTGGAAGGAAATAAATCAAAGAATTTTTAACTCCAAACCTTCCCCTTCTACTAGCACTTGGGAAAAAATAAAATTCTTCATCCGTGAAACCATTCTTAGAAATTCATGGCTACACGAGGACATTCAGTGTAAGCCTGAGGAGAAGCTCATTCTGGAAGGATGGAAACTGCATTTGCGCATTAAGACACAGGGGAAGACCAATAGTGGGCGAGATAGTAGTCCCACGGTATGGTTCCCACCCCCATCTGGCTTCCTTAAGCTTAACTTCGATGGGGCCTCCAAGGGCAACCCGGGACCTTCTGTCTTTGGAGCCGTTCTCAGGAACAATAGGGATGAGATCACCCACATGACTGCTAGATTCTTGGGAGAAAATACGAACAACGTGGCGGAGATCACAAGTCTTTTAAGAGGCCTTCAAGTTGCGGTCCAGCACCATTTACACCGGCTGATAATTGAAGGAGACTCCCGAGTAATAATTCAACTCATATTGAAAATCCTTCACGGCCAATCACCAGGGCAAATTTCCCCCAGCTGGAGACTATCAGGTCTTCTAGAGGATTTTGGTGACTTCGTCCACCCCAACTGGACCCTCATCCCCTCTCATGTGAAAAGAAAAGCTAACAAGGTTGCTGATCATATGGAAAACGCAGGAATTGATTCAAAGGAGAATCCCATCTATTGGCAAGCCAACATCTCCGAAGAGACAGTTCTCTCTAGGCATTGCAAAGACCTTGCTAGTAGAGACTTCCCAACCTCGAATGGGGTGACACACGGCATAATGGAGTTGACACATGGACGCGCACTCAGCCCTGGTTTAATGGCTGATGGCCACCACCCACACATTCGCATTAACAATGGTGGACAGCCATAGCAGTGGATATGTGATGGAGGTACGCCTCCCTCGCGTGGACATTAACCCCCCTTGCGTACACAGTTTCATTGCGAATATGGATGGACAGAGGCTTTGGCATTTCGGTTATGGTATTTCTTTGGAGCCCGAGCAGCGAAGAAAGGCTCCTGGTGCAGCTATGCCATGGTTATTTCTCGCCTTCTTACTGCACTCCGAGAAGATTCTCCAGGGCTGGTGGCTTTTATGTGTGTCTAGAAAGGCTCCTGCCTTCTTTCTTTTGAACCCGAGCGGCGAAGACAGGCTTCTGGTGCAGCCGCTCTTGACCTGGTTTCTTTCCAATTCAGCTCTGCGTTTGATTGGCATTGGCTTGAGTACAATGGTCAGGCATCGTGGAAATCCTCGACAGGGTTCAGCTTGGGCAGCACATAAAGAGCAGAGGCGGCGGGAGGAGGAGCTTGAGCATGCTCTGGCCTTGGCGTCGTCCATTCTTAGGAAGAGGGCCCGGGTTGAGGGGAGGACGTTCCTCGACTCCATCACCGAGCAGGGCGCTGGCTGCAGCAGGGTTGGGACGGAGGCCGATACCACGGTGCTATTTCCATCCTGTGTCGTGGAGGAGGACCTGTCGATTGGGGACTTGCCGCGCGACGAGATTCAAAGCGCCATGGAGATGCCCAGTAGACAGGGCACCAAGCGTATCACGACTATGGAAGATGACCTTCCTGGCTATGTAATTGAGGAAATCCCATGGCAGGATGACCTGAATGCTACAGGCTTTGAGAAGTTGGTGAACGCAGAGACGGTCGGGGTGAAGAGGAAGCAGGCGGTCGGCATTGGCGAAGCTGTGGAACTGAAGACTGCTCCTCCTAGTGGCTTGGGTGGCGGAATGCATGGTCCTCTCCTTAGTGACGAACACCTGGCCTTGGTGTTTGAGCTCCGTAGCCACATGGAGGACTTGGAACACAGGACCCTCCTCATGGGTCAGCGTATGGATCTATTACTCGATGCGTTCTCCGGGGCTCCAGCTCAGCGAAAGTGCCCCCTGTGCACTCATACTTTTTCCATTCCGGCGAGGACCTGGCAAGATGGAGGGCGCGACACGTCACCGGGTGCATAGGTTCTTATGTTTTATAGGTTTTTAGTTTTATTGTGTAACTTCTTTAAGTTTATCTGGACCCTTGGCATCTGTCCTGGTTTCCTTAGGGCAGGACAGATGTATCTTTTATTATGGTTTTATTACTGTATAACTGATAGTTACCTCCCACTTATGCTGGTTTCCGGTTACCGGCAACATTTTTGGTGACTGTAGCCATGACTCTATTTATTTTGTCAAAGTTTTGAGATATTATAATATAGCAGGAACTACCCCTTTTTTATTTACAAAAAAAAAAAGATTTGCCCATGGTTAATGAATTAGTTTTAATGAGTTGTGTAGTTTCCATGTGTGTTATTTAAGTATAGAACTTGCCACATTAATAAGATTTGCATTTTCAAAAAATTATATGTTAATTTTGAATTTTATTTTCTTATTAAACTAGCTTATTGTTACTTTGAAATATTCAACTAGAAAGGAAAAATAACAAATTTCAAGAGTATAAGTTATCTAGTTGATAATTCCCTATTGACTTTTTGTACTTTCCCCACTCATAGCATATTTTCTCTTTGGACTATTTTTAACAAAATCATCAACATTGAATGCATGAAAACAGTGAAGGATGGACCATGACAATTTAGTGATGTTATATTTCTCTTTAGATGATCTAAATGATATATAATGTTTATGACATAGGTTAAAACTATTTGTTATGCTAACCAAAATTTTCTTGTTTTCATAAAATACCATTGCATAGGTTGTGGGAGATTGGTACTTTGAGCGATCTACAATGAAGGAACTCGATTATCCTTACTCTTGTGACCGAACTTTCCACAACCTTGTTTTCCCGTGACTATAAAAACTTTATGTTCCCAATCAAAACTATGAGGATATATCTTTGAGCTCTTATTATTTCCTTTGAAAGGAGGGTTTACTCGCATAATTATTGTTTATAGCCCATCTTCAATAATTTGACAATATTTTCATGAGGTCAATTAATTGTATTTTTTTATTAATTTCATATCAATAATGTTCAAGGGAAAAATGTATTTTTCCTTAATAGTGTTAATTGAATAATAAATATGTGACTATGTTTATCTTCAAATTCATGAAATTTGTCATATTTTCCATTCATTGTATACATTTAAGACACAAATTTAGATACCACAAAATCTTTGAAGTGGATGAGATTTAGATAAATCAGGATTTGAAGTCCCTGTGCGAAATAAACTCTTGTTGTCTGTATTAATCATCATATTTTTTTTCTTAGAATAACAAACATGTTAGATATTTTCATATTATATCATCTTTGGTTTTTTTCTTTGAAAAATGATCTAGTTATATCAACAAAAACATTTGTTTCCTTGGTTTGTGTTTCATATGTATATAGGTAAGATGAATATATAAAGATTCGAGGGTTCCATATCTCCCGACAATTACTTGACATTGGTAAGTGTTGGCGTTCGGAAGTCACTCCTGGATTGCTAGCAGGAGCAGAGCCCGAAGCCCATCAGTTTAATGTCATGATTTGTTTAAAAGGGTGATCAAATGGAGGGAAACTCAAAACAGCGTCGTATCAACTCAGAAACCAGACCAGGCATGCATGAACGAGTGAGGTCCTGATAAACTCCAAACAGTGAGTCGTAGTAAAAGGGTGAGAGGTGGAAGACTTATGCAAGAAAGGTGCAAAAGGTCTATCACAGACATCAGGTATGTAACAGACTAAAGAAGAAAGCATTCGAACATAAAATCCTTTTACATTCAAACCCAAATACCAGAGATCACACCAATGCCACAACAAATCCTTTATCGCAACAATATTGTTAAGTCCACGTGAATCCTTCAACTGTGAACCCTCCAGCAGAAGATGAAACAAAGATGGAAAAGAAAGGAGAAACTGTTTGTTATAAACCAAGAAGTCTCAAACACAGAGGCATAACTAGGGAACCAGAGTATTCGTTGAAACTTTACAGTCGGGAACTTAGCTCTACCATCGATAGATACAAAAATGGCAAACATGCCTACATATACTCAAAATGACAACATCAACAACATCGAGACGTAGCATTGAAAGCTTTGCATCTGCATGGCTTCTGACAACACGGAGCTGCAATCTTTGAATGGTCGTGCAACTTATGGCAGACGCGATCAGTCTTCTGACAGTTTATTTGGCGAATCGACGTTCCTTTAATTCATTGCAGGACGTCCCCATTATGGAGGAGACGATGTCTAACCACCCTCAACCGCCTCAATAACTGCTTCTTGGGATTGAGAACGGCCAGGTCGACTCAGCATCTCGGGATAGGGAAGACTTCTCGCGCTGCCACATGGAACAACTGAATAGCTTGAGGGACAGGCATGGAGGCCAGCGCAGAGGATGAGGCGCATGACAAGAATGGTGGTGCCGGGTTGTAAGGGCGTGGAAAGGATGACAAGATGAGAGAAGGATGACGAAGGACGATGAGAGGTGAGAGAAGGCGGGGGAATTGACATGGGACATTAGGTATATATGCAGAGACAACGAGTGAATGGACGAGGAAAGTTTGGTGAAAGGCTGACATAGAGGGAAAAGGATACGTGGCGAGTGATAAACGGATGATGAGACTCGGGAAAGGACATCTGGAAGTGTGAGAGAGAGGTGAATGGTGACACATGGTGGCAAGGGAAAGGCAGGCAGAAAGATGACATGGAGGGAGGCGGGCCCATGCAGATTAAAGACAAGGTAGCCGAGAAGGTCGGGGCCATGCCTGAGCCATTGATCTGGGCTGCTCGATCGTGGCCGACGGAAACTACAT
>ML786589.1:648774-662648 GCA_009831015.1 Picea engelmannii | reverse complement strand
ATCTGGGCGTGCTCATCTGGACCGTTGGAGAGGTGCGCCCCCGATTCCGGACCCCCACCCCCCCCTGGCTTAAAGATCGGAAGGAAAGGGGGGTCCGGAATCCAATATGCGCCGTCGATCTGGGCGTGCAAATCTGGACCACCGGGTCTTGCTTGCTGCTTACCATGGGCGCGTTATCGCCCGAAACTTTGGACAAGTGGGTTTTTACCCCTTCTTTTGTGTTCTACCCCCCTATACAAGAAATATCGCTAACATTTGGCTCCATGGGGGATAGAGTCGTACCTGTGATGCTCTAAGAACTCTTCTGCAGACTTAGTGACTTTGCTGTTGGGCTATGGAGTCATTTATTAGTCCGAAAAACAAAACAAAAACAATATTTACAAAACAAAAAAGAAATGAGCCAACTGCGGCTCACAGAAAACACTTCTTTAAGAAATGCCCATTAACTGGGCCACTAAAAACTTCATTGCCTTCCAAATCCTGCAACCTGTAAGTGTTGTTAGAAAATGCTTCAAGGATCTTGAAAGGCCCGAACCAGAGGGCATCAAATTTACTGTGTTTTCCCTTTTCCTGTCTGGGTGCGTCCCACTTGAGCACCAGGTCGCCTTGCCCAAACTCTTTCTTCTTGCTTTTCCTGTCAAAATCTTGTTTGATCTTCTGCTGATGGTTGTAAGCTCTGTCCAGGACCTGTTCTCTGATCTGCTGCACCTCCACCATCTGATGAATTCTTCTGAGCACATGGTTGGGTTCCCCTTCATAGTCTTGGAGGAGATTTTCCATAGGCAAGGAAAGCTGAGTGGGGAAGACGGTCTCAATCCCATAAACCAGCTGGAAGGGTGAGAGACCCAGGGATTTCTTTGTTGTCACTCTATCGGCCCAAAGTGCAAATTTGAGCTTTGAGTCCCAAGCCCTTTTATTATCCTCTAATAGCCTTTTGATAAGCTTGATTAAGCTTTTATTAGAGGACTCTGCTAGTCCGTTTCCCTGAGGATAGTAGGGAGTGGAGTGAATCAGTGAGATCCCAAATTGGTCACAAAATTTGATTAGAGGCTTAGACCGAAATGGGGAAGCATTATCAGTGACAATTTTGCTAGGGCAACCGAACCTAGCTATGATGTCTTCCAGGAAGCTGATGATGACTTTGTGAGAAGTGCTTCTGGTAGGGACAGCTTCTATCCATTTAGTGAAGTAGTCGGTTGCTATCAAAATCCATCGGTGCTAACCACTCGAGGGAGGATGAATTTCCCCAATGAAGTCTAATCCCCACTGCTGAAAGGGCGCTGAGACCACCACAGGTTTCAGTGGCAGGGATTTGAGCTGCTGCTTCCCTGAGAATTTCTGACATTTGATCCAAGCTCTAATTTCCCTGCAGACATCAGGAAATAAGGTGGGCCAGTAGTACCCAGCTCGGAGGATCTTGTGAGCAGTGGTCTTCCAAAAATAATGGCCTCCACAGAGACTGCTATGAAAATCATTCATAACCTTCTGGGCCTGTTGCGGGTCCAGAAACATTAGTAATATCCCCTGGGGATCTTTCCAATACAAGGTTGGGCCAATAAGACAATACCTGATAGCTTTGAGCTTTAGAGCTCTGGCTTTTCTTTTTTCCATCCCATCAGGGGGTCTCAACTCCTGTAGGAAATACAAAATGTCTTGGTACCAAGGGCATGCTGATAGTGGTATAGTGCTTTGGGAACCCCTGTTGGATGATTCAGCTTGCTCATTGATAAAATTGATCTCCAAGGCTTTATAATTGGATTTGGCCAGGAGCTTGGCCAAACCCTGCCCCTTTATTATCTTGGTGGGCTTGATTTCCAGGTCGAATTCTAGGATCTTGGCGATCCATTTTCCTCTTCTTCCGTCTATGTCAGGCTGTATAAGAATGTCCTTCACAGAGGTTGAAGGAACATATGCAATTATCTTTGAGTGTAAGACATAGACCTTGAAAGCTTTGAGAGCTTTCACCAAGGCATACGCCTGCTTCTCCATGATCTCGTAGCGGAGCTCTGCATCTCTCAGCACCTTGCTGAAGAAGGCAGTAGGCTGCTCTTTCCCTTGATCGTTTTTCTGCAATAGAACTGATGCTACTGTGTCAAAGGAAGCAAAAGAAAATATCATAAAATCTTTAGAATAATCTGGACTGATCAGCACAGGAGCCTCAGTCAATGCTTTCTTTATTTGGTCAAAAGACTTCCTAGGTTCAACAGTCCACTTTATTTCATGGCCCTTCCTGAGCATGGATGTGATGTGTTTCACCAATTCAGCAAAATTTGAGACAAACCTCCTCAGGAAGTTAATCCTTCCCAAAAATGCTTGGACCTCCTTTTTAGATCTGGGAAGTGATAGGGCCTGAATTGCTTCTACCCGGTCAGGATCAATCCCCACTCCCTCTGCTGAGACTATATGGCCTAACAACTTCCCTTCTTACATAGCAAATAATGATTTCTTGGGATTCAGGGAAAGGCCAAACCTACGACATTTTAGGAAAACCTTCTTTAAGTGGAAATGGTGCTCTATATCAGTCTTGGAGAAGACTGTTATGTCGTCTAGGTAAATTACCATGAACTTATCTTTTTCCCTGATGAAGGCTATGTCCATGGCTTGTTGAAACGTTGCTCCCGCGTTCATTAGCCCAAATGACATCTTGGCATACATGAACGTGCCCCAAGGAGTGGTGAAGGCGGTCTTCTCTCTGTCCTCGGGCATGACTGATATCTGGTTATAGCCAGAAAATCCATCAATCATAGATATCCTGGACGCACGAGTGACCCTCTACAATATATGTTCCATGTTGGGCAGGGGGTAATTGTCCTTCCTCGAACTCCTGTTTAGGTTTCTGAAATCGACACAAAGTCTGATTTCTCCACTCTTCTTTCTTACTGGGACCAAATTGGCTACCCAGCTAGAGTATCTCAAGGGGACTATGATTTGGGCATCCAACAACTTTTTCACTTCCCTCTCCATGACAGGTAGTAGCGTAGGATTTATCTGTCTCAGTTTCTGCTTGAAAGGTCTAGCCTCCTCCTTCAGTGGGATCTTGTTCTCAATGACTGATGTATCATATGTCTTGAGGTCTTCATAGGTCCACGCGAACATGTCAGCAAATTCCCTCAGCAACTTTGTATATCCGATCCTTTGCTCCTCGGTCAGGCTCTTAGACAGCTTGACCAACTTGGGCTCCTCTGGTGTGCCTATGTTGCATTTAGCTGTATCGGCATCATCACCTGTGACTCTGCCCTTCACTGCCACATCATTTCCATTGAACAATCTTTCTAAAGGGATCATACCTTTTGGTATATGATTGCTCGGCAGCTGGATAATCTGATGGTCAACAACTTTATTCAACAACCCCCCCGGGTGGTGGTCAGGTTCCTCATCAGGGTCCTCATCCATGCGCAATGCAGAGAAGTCGTTGATGGATTGGAGGAATTTCTCAATCTCCTGATCATCTTCAAATACCCTCCAATGTTTGAAATTGTCTGGCACAGAGGGTTTGTATCTTATTTCCACCTATGAGCTGATAGTTGGCCACGCGGGGGATTCGAACAAACTAGCTGAGAAGGCTTGAAAGTCGGCCGAAGCATTTTCTTCCATTGGAATAAAAGAGATGTTAAAATCCAGGAAGAAACTATCGACAAGGTCCCATACCTCGTTCCTGTAATTATTAAGGTGAGGGTGCTTGGTTTGATAGACGTTTTTGACCTGCTGGACAATTAATTCTGCATCCCCGAAGACAACCATCTCCCTAATTCCCATTTCTTTTGCAGCCCTTAATCCCAGAACCAGAGCTTTATATTCTGCCACATTGTTGGTGACTTCAAATTCCAGCTTGTATGACAGTGATATGGTTTCCTGAGAAGGACATTTGAATACCACTCCGGCACCTGCACCTATACTGGAAGAGGCTCCATCAAAGAACATCTTCCAAACAGAGGTGGTTGGGTGCTTTCAAAAAAATCTTTTTTTCGGCTTCCCACTCTCTCTCCCTCTCTATCACTCAACCTAATCAACTTCTTAAGTGTTCATGTGTGTGAACTCTATATCTTGACTGGTCTTTATAGTTTTCATTGAGACCAAAACCCTAATATATTGTTGATATTACTCCTAGTCTAAGTCATGCATGCATGAAATACACTTTTTAGATCCAACTGCTAAAAATAAGAATTTCACCTTTTAACTAAAGTGAATTACAAAATAGAATATTCGTTTTGAAAATAGAATCACTTCTCGAAAATAGAATCATTTTTCAAAAATAGAATTACTTTTCAAAAATATCTTGAACTACTTCTTACACGTTCACACAGAACCTGTGTAAAAGTTCTTGTCCAAGCTATAATTCTCAACACTCCTTCTTAGTGAGAAACAAATTTTGCACCAATCCAAGTCTGTCTCTGAATGTCTCAAACTTCCCTTTTGTCGAAGATTTAGTTACAATATCAATTACTTATTAATCCATCAGAATATATTGAAGCTTCATTTCTCCCATATGAATCTTGCTCCCATCTCAAACTTCCCTTACATGCATTCTGCTATATTCCATTTGTGAATTAAAGAATCATTCCCCTTCCTTAGTGATTCCTACCACAAAGTATGAACCTTGGGTTGCCATATTTATGGTAAATTATATCATTTTCCAATCATATAAAAAACAAACAAAGTAAAAATATCACTTTTCTTTTTTAAGGGAAGTTTATATAAAATAGGTTCCTTTAATTTCAATACAAAGTTGATGTGAAGAAAAAGTAAAAAATCCAAATCAATATCAAAATTTGTATAACTCATTTAAATTATAAGATTTTCACATTATAGTAATGTTTAAAAAAAACAAGAAGAAAAAGTATATCAGTTGTTAGTGGGACCCTTGCATTTCCAATGTGTTCAAGTTTCTTTAGAAGGCGGAATAACACAATGCATTGAAAACTCGAACAAACTTTGCCTCAAGAAAACACAAATTTACATATTGCTTGCCTACAGGTTACAATAAGGAAATGACAATGATTGGGATAAATCCCAATAAGGAACCAATTTTGGTTACATCTATTAAAGCATGTGTCCAACCTAAGTCTATAGTCTAAATGGCCATTATGAACTAAATAACTTTAACATCTTTTCTTAGTGGTCATTATAGAAACTACATGAAGGCTATGTTTAAATTTTACAAATTTATCTAGGCTAAGAGAGAATGAGAAATATTGATTGAATTGTAAATTTACAAACGTTCTTCTAAGCCAAACTTCTTCACATGCCCCTTTTACCATTGATCTAGAAAGTGAAATTACATGTTTCTCACTAATCCAAGAAATTGTCCTTTGGACAATACTCAACATATAATATGTTCTGGACTTCCTATCATCCATGGATTCTACCCAATCCAAGTTTGAACAACCACACAACTAAGGCTCCTTGTTTTTCCCATATAGAATGCCAAAGTCCAATGTTTCCTTTACATATTGTAGCATCCTTTCCACTATTTCCCAGTTCTTTGTTTTTGGAGATTTCATAAATTGAGAGATATAAATCACTACATAGTTCAAGTTAGGTCTAGTATTGGTAAGATAGATTAAGTTCCCTAGTACTTTCATGTATAATAATTCATTGATTTCCTTTGAATGAGTTTTCATCAACTTCTCCATAGATAGGTGTATATGAGATTTTGCACTTTATCATCTTGAACTTGTTCAAGAAAATTTTGGCATATTTTGATTTTGAAACAAAAATATGATTATTTATTTGACATATAAGTAATAATGTATGAGGCCTAAATTTGTCATGTCAAAAGATTAACATGTTTAATTTGATTTTACCTTTGAATTTGCTCCTGCCTCACTACCTTTAATGATGATGTCATCAACACATATCACTAGAATCACCACATAACCATTTTCATTTTGATGTAGAGATTGAGCTAAGGACATATTCTAAATCCCTATTCTCCAAAATAATTGTTAATTTTGATTTACCATGCAACATGGAGAGTTTGTTTTAGTGCATAAAGAGCTCTCTTCAATGTACATACCAAATGTTTTTCTTTGGAACTTGAAATACTTGAGATTAGTGCATTTATACTTATTCCTCTTAATCATCATTGAGGAATGCACTCTTCACATCCATATGACATAATTTTCACCCATACTATGTTGTCATTGTTAGACCTAATCAAATTGTTCCCATAGGAGAAAATGTCTCCTCATATTTGATCCTTTCCTTTTGTCCAAATCTCTTTGTAACTAGTCTTCCTTTTTGCTTATCAAGCATCCAATCTACCTTTCACTTGAATTTATAGACTCATTTACAAGGAATGTGTTTCTTTCATGGAGGTAACTATATGAGGCTCCATGTTTGATTCTTCATTAAAGTCTCATGTTCATTTTTATAGTCTTTTCCCATTTCAGGTTGTGTTTGGCTTCTTCATAATCCCAAGGCTCAAAATAGTTTTGAAGGTCATCCATCAAGAATAATTCAAAATAATAGATGTCTTATCTTGTTTAAGTCTAATTTCCTAGCTCATATTAGGCAACTCATCCCAGTGAACATCATCAGTATATTTCACTTTACCAAAATCCTTACCTTGTTTTTGTCTACCTTCTTAGCTCATATTAGGAAACTCATCTGAGTGAGCATCATTAAAGGTGCCATTAGCACCATTTTAGTATTTTATTTCTCTTGTTGTTAAAAAAAACATTGGTTTCCCATTGATTTGAGCTATTTCTAGCTTCCTTTGCCTAAAAAATTCATGAGAACCACATTGGAAGGGTTTCCTGCCTCTTGTTGATCTACCCCATCCATTTAATTTTTTTTTTGACCTCTTCATTTTCAACAAATTTTAGATATAATTGTAGATATTATTTCTTCTTGAGCAACCTTGTTCTCGGGAGCAATCAACCATTTATAAGCTTTATGGTTTCCATTGTACCCTTTAAGCATTATTTTCTTGGCATATTACATCAAGTTTTTTTTTTATATATATAAAAACCCATGCATATTTTATTGAACTAAAAACTTTGAGATGATTTACTAGGGGTTTTCATCTACATTGTGCTTCTTTTGGAGTCTACTTGCGTACTTCTTTTTTTGGTGATTGATTGAGATGACACATTGATGTGTGTAATAATTCTATGTTATACTTGTATGGAACATAATTGTTCTCTAACATACACTTAGTCATTTCCATAATAGTATGAATTTCCCTCTCTGCCACTCTATTTTGTTGTGGAGTGTAGTGTGTGGTGTATTGCCTTTGAATGCCTTCTTGAGTACAAAAATCAAGAAAATCATTAGAGAAAAATTCTTCATCTTTATTTGATATGATAAATTTAATGATTTTCCTAGATCGTTTTTCTACCGAATCTTTGAGCTTCTTGAAGTCATTAAACACGTCTCTAATTTCAACTTCAAAAAATAAACCCATGTTTTTTTAGAAGAGTCATGTACAAATGAAAAAAGTACCTTGCATGGGAGAATTGTGTCATCTTGATAGGCCCACAAATGATAGCATGGATCAATTGAAGAACCTCATTATCTCTCCAAGCATCCCCTTCTTCAAATGGAGTCACGTGCATCTTACCAATTCTACATGCTCCACAAATTTCTTGCTAATTATGTACTTATTGAAAGTTATTAACCAAACTTTATTTAAACAAATAAGAAATATATTTGATTCCAAATCTCGCTGCAATTTTTACCACTCTTAGCCATCAAAGAACACTCTTTCAACTTTCCCACATCTAAAAATACCATGCTCTTTAGTAATTAGAGTGAGTGTCTTCTTAGTGACCTTATCCATAAAGCAACATTTTTTATTGTTGAAAATGACTTCTAAGTGGGGGTTGTGCTTCATAATTATACTTACAAAAACTAGATTCTTATTCATTCCTAAGACATAGTGAACATTAAGGAATCCAAACTTTTCACTTGACATGGTTATCTACACATTTCCTTTGCATTATACTGTGTATTCCTCCCTACCACCAAAAAATAAAAAATCATTAGAATTTTTATGAGAAACATACAAATACATTAATATCTCCTATTGTGAAAATGACAAGATGTACCTATACCTATATATCAAGTAGAGGATTTCACATTGTCTTCGTTGTCCTATGCCATAAACACAAATAGGTTTTATTCTTCCTTATGTTCTACAACGTTGGCCTACTTCCTCTACCCTTAGTTATTTTTCTCATGTAACTGTTTCCTAAAAATATTCTTCTTATGGCCCATCTTTCCATAATAATGACACTTAAAAATATACCTGAGTCATTTTTCCATTTATCCCCATTCGTCTTAGCAAAATTTCCTTTTCCCTTGAAGTTGGTTTCCAAAACCATTTTTGAACCCTTGTTTTCACTACTACTAAACTATGTTTTCCACTTGTTTTGTTGCAAGAGCTTGGTGCTCAAATATTCAAACTTTAGGTCAATATCTACAAAAGAAATGTTTAGGGTTTCAATAAAATTCTCAAACAATGTTGGTAAACTCTTGATAATAATTACCACCATGTCTTATTCTTCAATTCCACACCCAATGACATTCAACTATTCTCTAAGATATTCTACCTTCAACAAATGATCTTATAAATATTCAATTTCATCCATTTTGATTGAAAACAATGATTTTTCAAGGAAGAAGGTTCTACCTTTATCTGAATTTTCATTTAAATCTTTTAGTCACTTCCCAATAGCTAGAACATCACCCCCAATATACACTTTGGGAAGAATTTCAATAGTGACAAAAAGATTTATCAGTATCACCACTTGTCTATTATGCTCATCAAACTTGATTAGATCATTTTCAACTATTGTTGGTCATCTTTCTTTGCTCTACAGACACTAATCCAAAATCATGTACTAAAAAATGGTTAATATAGGTTGTTTCCAGGTGCTAAAATTTTTCCTAGAAAATTTATAGTTATTCAAATTTCATGGTTGTAAGTCTTTATTTTTATCAGAAATATGAACTTAACAATTTTCTCTTTTTCAAATAATAAACCTAGCTTACAAAGCCAAAAATAAATTATAATCAACATTCTTTCTTTGAAATATTTTTGCGATTTTTGGTGTGTATTGAAAAGGATTTCCTTTGTATATCATTGATATGCACAATCTCTAGGCATTCACCCACTTCAAATACCCTTCTTTTTGTCTCTGATACCATATTACAAAAACCAAACACATTAAGAAACCAAAAACACAAGACAAATTAGAAAAAGAAGATACTTCTTAGAGAGAATACATTTTGAGAAAGAGGTTAAACTACAACCAAGGGTAGTATCTGGTCTTACGTATGGGATTAACGATATATTCTACTAGAGAGCACATGACCTCACCAGAGGTAGTGTTAATGATGAGCACAAGGGATACTAGCTTTATTACAAACACTATCTTGAACCACCTTTTGGGTCCTAGAGTAAGGCCTGAAATTTCTTCTAATTAGCTACAAGCTCATATTCCTCGAGCATAAGAAAACATTTTAACAACCCAATACAGAGAGGATTATGGAAAGAGTGAAAGTCTACGCCCTTACAAACTACTAGAAACTTATTTTAGCTAGTGTGGTTTTCCTTGAATAACAGTGATGAATCATCCTGCATTCGTGGATAGAAGTTAGTGAGAATTGTCCTCAACGTCGATTGAAAACTAATTTATGATAGGTTTTTCCGCCTTAAAAAAAAGAGCATCAAATGAAGAGAATACATGTCCTTTTATAAAAAATGAATGCAACAAACCATAGAATGACTTAAATGTGCTTTAAGTAATTAAAGAAGTATTAAAGAATAAATTATACTAATAAAAGTAGCTTGATTAATATATCATAATTATGTTGTCTAAATGACCATTATAAACTAAATAACACTAACAACATTAATATATCCAACAAAATTAAAAACACTTGCAAAATTTAGGGTACAAATTGTAGATAAGGGAATGCTCATATATGCAATCAGAGGTAAAAGTTGAGTCTCGTTAACGAGGATTTATCTATCATCAAAAACGTTGAAGCATTAATCGATAAAGTAACACCTACATATTTAGTTTCAATTTAAGAACAATCTTTGACTACTAATGAACGTGTATTAACATTTAAATATATCAATAGACCAAAACATATTAGAGCATCAATGTTTGTTTCAAGAGTATCATGGGAAATATGAACAATTAAACCATATTGTCACCATAATAATTGAAATAGACATTTATCAACAAATCATTATCCTCAATATTCAAAACATGATTATTAATATGACTATATTGAGAAGGTCCATAGTTCAAATTTTATCCAAATGTATACCAAAAATGACAATTGAAAGAAAAATTATCCATGGAATTGAAATTCAAGAGTTTTGTGTAAAAACCTTTCCAACAAACATTCCCCCACAAAATGATCAATTCGTCTATAATGTAAAAAAATCGGTTAAAACATACAAGGTTTTATTTTATGGTTTCTTAAACTAATTTGAGCACGATGCATATGAAGGAGGGTTGACTTGTAATGTAACTAATTAAATAATAATTTAGCATATACTAAATTTGTTATTATTATTTAACCAGCACTAGGGAATATTTATAATAAAGGTGGCAAGAAATGGTAGTCAATTACAAAGAAAGTTGACATTTTGTTTCTGATCAAATGTTCCTAGCAGCACAATCATCGAAATTCCCCTATATTCTACTCCAGAAAAAAGTCTTTTCAATATTAATCCTACTATAAAAGAATTGTTATTATAGGTATACTACCTATAGAAAACATTCAAAATACAAATGGTTTTAAAAAAACATATTTGAAAGGTTGCTTACTGATTATCTGCATTTTTTGGATGGGGTGGTTGGTCAACTTCCATTGGATCCTTTGACTATTGATCGACATTCTCTTATTTATTTTTATCCGGTGAGTGATTGGAAACCTATTGAGAAGTAACCTCAAAGAAAGGTTCTTTGCAGAGGTGTTGAATTGTGCACTTTAGCTTATAGCACTTAGCTTCAAGTTCCATAAATTTATTCCTATATTACTCACAGATATCCATAATTTTGGCATTATGTTCTTGTAGATTCTTTTCAATATCATGGATGATAACTGAGAAGGACACGAGTGATATTTTGTTTCTCAAAAAATCTTCTTCATGCCTCCCACCTCTCAAGGTGAGACTAAATGTGATGGGAATAACAATCAACAACACCATAAATGTTCACATATGTATCCTCATGGGTGTTTTTCTTGAAACTTTCTTCGGCTTGATTGGCACCCACCTTTGATCAATGCACTCCACATCATCCATTAAATGGCAATTAAGTATAATCTTAGTGTAGGGGTTCATGAACTTAGGCTATAGAAACTTGATTCAAAACCCTATTTTTCTTTTAAGTGCCTTCGGATAAGCATGTAGCTTCATTATCTACGACATATGCTAAACTATTGTGTTCTCTTAGGATTTGAAATAATGAGACTTTGACCAATTTCTGGGAATCCTTTTTTACTCTGGAAATGGTTGATGCCAATTAAGAGTCTTTTGGAATATATTGGTGGATCAATAATTTGGTAATTATCCTTGAGTCTTTGATTATCACCAAGTCTTTTAATATAGAGTTGAGAGTGAAATTTATGCCTTGGAGAAGAGCATATGCCTCTTCTTGATTATTAGATGCAATTCCTATCCCCCAAGCATATGAATATTCGTGTTTTCCATTAGTGTCAAGTATGACCCCTCTAATTCCTGCCACCCTTGGGTTTCCATTCAAGGAACCATCGAAGAAAAGAATATGCGAATCCTACCTTGTTTTCTTGATCTGAAATCGGATTCAGAAGCCTGACAGGGCATGAAAAATGCTCAAAAATGAAAGTGCCCGAAATTCGACAAAACCAACACCATTGCGTCCGGTTCGTCTTCCTGATTACGGTGGTATATTTACTTTGTCAAACGGAGTCCGTATGGAGAAGATATCGCATTCTGTTTGCCAAGCCAAAGAGGAAAAATTTTGGATGCTGACTGTACCTGTCCATACAGTCTGTACAGGACACGTGGCAGGTCCGTATGATGACACGTGGTAGGTTCGTACAGGACACATGGCAACCTTCGGTAGTGACACATGTTAGGCAGATTTGGCACTTTTAGCGTACGGTTGGACCAATCTCGAGGTGACACGTGTCACCACTGAAAGGGTGACACATGGCAGGGTGACATCGGCAGCTGACGTGGTAGGCTGATGCGGCAGGTGACTGGACAGTACGACAAGTGACGTGGCAAGGTACGGAGGATGACGTGGCGAAGTGACGTGGCAGTACGACTCTGGCATGTGGACCAATCGGCAAGTGACACATGGCACTGTTCGAGTGAATGGTTGGGTGCCACGTGGCCCAATCAGAGGCTGCCACGTGGCACCCAGATATTTGTCTAATTGGTTTTGGTTTCAAAAATATGTTTGGAGTCGACCGGATTCGAACCGGCGACCTCTCCCTTGGCAGCGCCTTTGTAATATCCGTTGGGTCGTTAGACCACATAGTGTTACTTGTTAGCGTTGTGGCGTAATATGTATTTATGGTTACATTGTTATATTCAATGACGGGGGGTCGGGCCGGGGCTTAGCCCCGACCCATAGTCCTATCAACGTAACTATGTGACCGCGAACATAGAACCGACACATTTTATATTATGGTTGTAATGTGCGATGGTTATGTGATTATGCCCGCGGTTCTTATTTGTTAACTCATATGACCATATTTTTGGGCGCGGTTATAACGGTTCTAACCTTTAGCACAAGGGCATATGCCATAACCCGATGCGACCAGGAGCTAGAGGGGTGGACCGTGCATAGCCCAAGGGCTAGTGCGTGGTCGCATGAAGTCATACGACCACCCAAAAGGTGCGCACACCCGGACGGAGGGGGATAAAGCCCAAATGTAACTACAATATAGTTTAAAAGTGGGTTTTTTAACCACTTTTGGTTAATTTAAATGTAATTAAGCCATTTTTTAATGTAATTGGGAGTTATTGGGTGGTTTTTGAGCCTAACTTCTTGGAGGAAGTTGGATATGGGCAACTACCTTCCTAACTATTTAACCAAGGCCATGTTGAGGCCATTGGGACAACTTTTAGAGAGAAATTCAGAGCAGAGATGCTGAGGCAAGCCAAGTCAAAGCCAGTTTGAGGCAGGGAGACCGTTGAGGAGGAGATGCTGTCGGACGATTTCTGAGAGCTCCGGACATCCGTTTCGTGTGCCGTCTTTTGTGAAAGATTCTAGAGATCTGGAAAAACATGACCAGATCAGTCTGGAATCCATTCGGAATTGTAATGATGTACCATTGAGCTTTCAAAGATAAATAAAGAAGCCTCCCCCACAGAGAAAAGGCCCGGAGACGTAGGCAAAGTTGTGCCGAACTCCGTTATCAACCTGTGAATTATGGTTTGCTTTTTTTCATTGCATTTCAGATCTGCAAATATGTTAATGGCTGTATAATTCATTTTCTTTTCTCGTTCTTTCGTTAAGTTTCCCAATGGTCAATTAATGCATGCAATTAAAAACTCAACCATAAGTCATTCGAAAAATCCTGACGGATCAAGTGGTATCAGAGCTAGTTGACGTTTGGATTTGAGTTTTGCATGTTAAACAGGGAAAAGCTACAACATGGTGAAGGCGAGCTTGTTGCAGAGAATCCATTAATTGGATTGAGAAGAAGAGCTTCTCACAGCGAGAAGATGGCATCGGAAGAAGGGATTTCTCAAGATGAGAAAGATTTCTAGAAAACATTCTTTGCCATGTCGGAGATGGTGCAAGTTTTGTACGAAGATTACTTGGAACAGAAGCGTCCAGTTTTGGGTAATTCTTCAAAAGGAAAAAGTGAAGAGGAAGAGGACCAGCCTCAGATTCCTCCTTCACCTCCAT
>ML786589.1:605849-624196 GCA_009831015.1 Picea engelmannii | reverse complement strand
AGAGAGAGTTGAACTCTCCATCCTTTCCCCTTCCTTCCATCCAAGAATATATGAGAGATAATAAAACTTTACATTAAATCATGACCATCAACTAACCATCACATAGAACCTGATAATGCTTCCTGAGACTTCTTCAATTTCTGAAATTATTCAATTCTTGGAATAATATGATCCTATAGATAATATTACTCAATGTATTCTTTGAAACCTCTCCAAGTTTCACTCCTTGAATCCTCCCCAAAAGGAAGTTATAGAAAGAATGGTAGACTTTATTCAATTCTGGTTTATTCAGAAGACCCAACTTGTACAACATGCCCCATGCTCAATATTTAACATCCAATTTTGAAACTCGCACACAAGAAACTAAAGTCTGTACTATTTCCAATGGAAGTGGTACCACTTCATTTGGATTCTTTATGAAGAAGTTATGACTATTTTACTCAGAACACCTGTTTATTGACTAGCTTCAGGACTGGTCACAAACCCTATCTTCCACAGAGTGTATCTCCATAATTATAGCGAATCAAGAGATGAAATTTTTACCATAGGTACCTAGATATGTCTTCTCAATAACATATCTATTTCACCATCTGAATCATTCTAGAAAAAAATTTATAGAAAAAATGGTAAGATGACTTGAAAATAACATACCTTAGAACACATCACCAAAAGACTTCATCCTCCCTTGAAATCCAACCTTGTTTTGCTTCTTATTTCCTCTGAAATTTGACTTGTATCAAATGAATGTATAATTATGTTTATTTATACCATTTATGTCACTTCCTTTTAAAATTAGGGCTGACCTGACAGTTTCTTATTTTGTAATTCTGTTCTTTAATTATCTTTAGGGCCTACATGTACTTCCTTCTTCAATTCACTTTGTCATCTTCAAAAATTCATTTCTCCTCAACCATGAGGATCCACATGACGTGCCACATACCACTGGAAACAACATGATGTATACTATCCATTCATGGGTGTTGTATATGCATGTGAATTTTCCTTCATGTCCAAATACCTTTATCAATCTTGCGGTCGAAAACCCATGACTAGGGTTGACATCAATGACAACAACCAATCTTCCAACAGAAAATAGTGTTTTTATTTCTTTTGCTCAATCAATTTTTGAGAGGAAAAAACTTTGGGAAAATCTCTAGTGGCTTGTTTCCCATTATGTTGTCTTTCCGTATCCTTGTATCCTTTCCATTTCCTAGAACCCAAGTAATATTTTCATGAATTAAAGGAATTGTTGATTTGATTAACCTCCAGATGTGGGACCCTTTCTAATTTTTGATCTCCCCTTCAATGCATCTCTTTCTTCCTGATCTTAAGTACTTTTTACACAATAAATTTTTCCATCATCATGTTTTTCCCATAATCATCATCCATACCATTTTCCTTCCCATTGCTAAATTTAAATTTCCCTACTTCTGCATACATGGCCTTGGTCCTCTTACTTGCATATTTTTCCAAAGCACCGCTGAGAAGAACTTCTTAAAAACCATTTTTTAGAAGATGTGTGTGTCCTACACCATTACATCCCACGTAAATACGCTTGTTGCACTACTACAAATAGCGTACATATGCTTGTTGCACCATTATAGCCCACGTATGCTTGCAAAAGTTGCAAAAGATAAAAATTTGCAAGGAATTTGTTGAAATTCACGGGCTATTGGAAGTTTCCCAACTAGTCCACCTAATATAGCCCGTCACCCAAACGAATAACCATCCTTTTTCCATATAAAAAAATATGTTTGGGTATCATTTCAAATCCAAGCATAAGAATAGTGAAACTATGCCCAATTTTACTTCCCCTCCTTGCCCAAGATTTTGTTGCCTTTTGTGAGATATTTCCTCAACATTCCCTCATTAGGCCCTTCTCCCTCCATTCAATACATTCCCTTCTTTGAGGTGATCAGAAGATTGCGAGAAGGATTCCATTCAAGGTGCACTTGGAGCATGGTAAAGAGGAGACCCAATAAGGTTCGCAGAACGACGACCGACACAGATTGTAATTTTCAGTATTTGTATTATGAATAAAAGAATCACATTTTCCTGTCCCAAATGATGATGTTTTGTGTATTTTCATTGATTTATACTTAACATTTGATATCTAACCCTAACCTATGAATAGAATAGCATGATTATAGTCCCTGTTTTCCTATTTTTAGATGCAGTTCAACCTTGGGAGGAGACGTGCAATCGTTGGAACTACCAAGCTTCAGGAGATCATCACCAAACGTGGGATCAAAGGTATAGTTACCCGATCTCTTCTCTTATTGTTTTCTTTTTGTTTGTTTTGGTATGTTTGGGCTAGAATAGAGAATTTATTAACTTTTATATGGTTATTCACTATGTCTACATCTTAAAATCTGGTGTAGTTAAAAGGGGGGTTTTCCCACTAGCAGAACTAGCGACCATACTAGGGAATGCCTCTAGGGTTTTTAGGGGATTTTGGGTTGTTTGATTGGTTTTATTTCCTTTCAAGTTTCTTTCAAGTTTGTTGAATCTGTCAAGGGGTTTTGGTCACCTCTAGGGTGCATACCAGTTGTCCCTTCCCTATAAGATTTCATGGTCTTTTCATTTTTTGAAAAGATACAGAGGTGTACATGCCCTGTTTTGGGTCATCCCACATACATACGCACTTTGCACAATAAAAAACCCACGTACATACACCGGATGGTGATGCAACAACACACGTCTCTAATTCATGAAAGTTTTTTGAAAAAGAGGGAATTTTCCTATTTCCTGATTGAAGTTCACACTTCTCAGGGATTTCTTGAATCAGTCCAGAGTCTTTGTTTGTGGCCATAGCCTGGGTATGGGTTTCAGTTTTATTGTTTCCTTAAGTCTTGTTTTGTTTACCCTAAATAGGTTTTAAGAAAGCTCTTGAATTATAGATCTGCCTTCTTGGTTTCTTGATTGAATTATTGTGATCCGCAGTGGGATAAAGGTATTTTCTAGTCTTGTTTCAATTTTCTTTTTATCCTTTTTACTTGGTTTGAAAAAAGAAAAAGATTTTCTTCAGTTTTTCTCTTTAAAGCAATTAAAAAAAAAAGAATTTCATTTTCTTGCATTTCAGTTTGGAAAAGTAGTTAAAGTTGTTATTTGCAAAAAGAAAAAGAGTATTTATTGTCAAGTTCTTATTTATTTCTTGAAACATAAGTAGCTTGTAGTCAAGCGAAAGAAAGTTTTAGGTTTTCTTTACAAGATCTTGAAATGTTAGTTAAGAAAAGTTGAGTTTACAAAGGGTTAGTTACAAATCTTTTTCTTTTAATTTTGAAGTAACTTTGCTTTCAAGTGCTTTACTTTTCTCCTCCTTATTCATCTCTTGATCACACCATTATTTTCACTACTGTACCTTTTGACTAAATCAAGCCTTTAAAAAGAATGCTTAATCTAAAATACATTAGAATTTTTTGTTTGTAGGGTTCACAAACTAGTTTAGGGTTTTAGGGCCTTGAATTAGGTTTGAAGAGGAAACTCTTCAAGGCCATTAAATCAAACATTGGAGTATTAGTTAGGGAGTTCTTAATTCCAGTGTCGTAAAAGTTAGTCGAGACCCCCCTCTAACACAAGGGATAAACACGAGGTCGCGTGAGGAAAGGTAGTGAAGATAACCCCTCCAAAGCTGGACTAAGCATAGTGGGGAACGCATATTTAGGGTCTATATCAGGACTAAAACCGACTGCATTTTCCTACGGAGTTTCATGGACCTAGAATCCATTTGGGATCCTCTGTTGTCTTCCATACCATTTTCTTTTGATACCCTTCATAGGATTTGAACTTGTTATCCTGCTTATTATGATCTGCTCGACTGTCGTATGTACCTGCCTGGTAATTGACCACGAACTGGAAACCTAGTTTCCCATATTCTAGGGACTTAGATGGGTGATTGTGGGGGAATACCGTGATACCTAGGGTAGATGTTGGATCATGATTTGTAGAGGATACCTAGAGGGTTCTTCCGTGTTTGAGTTGCACTTACACCGGTTAGTTTCTCTAGTGTCAACTAGCGTAACTGTCCTTCCTACTAGATATTCGACTACTTGATTTGTCCTTTAGGAAAATTTTAGTGTGTGCTTGGTGTTTAAACGTTAGTTACACCTTACTGTTTTGGTTGATCCTTTCACAAAGTGGAATATCAACAACTCTGTCGATTGTGAAGGCTTCAGGGCCTGTCGACAATTACATTGAAGCCACTTTCACTAGTGTTGCGGTGAAGACTTGATCACAAAGGGTCGTTCGAAACGACCGAGCCACAGCAATATGTGCCCGATCCTGCTTCGTGAGGAGACTTTCTGAATTCTTAGGAACCTACCGCCTCTAACCTTGGGGCAGAAGTTCTTAGGCCAACTAACCCTCTGATCACTAACTTGTCAGCGATCTTAGTTCAAGTTGTTCCTCTTGAGGTGACACCTTCAGAGCGCCAACTAGTCCTACAAGAAGCAATGGAAGAGAATGTTGCTACTTCATCCGGGAGTCCTCATACTCCTGTTATGGCTACTACTCTAGGAGGCATCCTACCTCCTCTCCCACCTTCGCTTCGAGCAATGGTCCGATACCACTGTTGGCTTTGACCACTAATTTGTTTACTTAGAGTGTGACAGGCCCTCCCTTCTCATATGGGATTCCCAACTTAAAACCTCATCTTCCCTACCACATTGTGTTTTAGATAGTAGTGGCTTACACCATGAAATATTTTACTCGGAACATTTTTCGTACATTGGTTGATGAGGGTGCCTCGACTTGCATGATGTCGTTGGCATGTTGGAATTCCATTGGCCATCCCAGTTTGTCTCCGTCTCCTACATTGCTTACGACATTTGACGGTCGATCATTCATACCACATGGAATTATTCCTTCTTTCCCCGTGTAGTTGGGAGGAAAAAATGTGTGTGTCAAACTTGAGGTGGTCGATGCTCCTCTCAACTAGAATTTGTTGTTCGGAAGGAGTTGGATTTATGCGATGCATGCAGTGGCTGCTACAGTTTTTCGGGTCTTGTGTTTTCCACATGAGGGCTAGATTGTGACCATTGACTAGTTGTCCTTCTCCCATCCTGAACCTTCATCAAGGGCTTCCACAGTCCTGATGATTGATAATCCACATCCCAATATTGTCAACTTAGGTGCTCATTTGTTTCCATTGTTGATGGGAACTTTTGATTACCCGATGCCTTATGGCGATGTCAAGATTATATCGATTGTTCCCGACCAAACTAGGGATGCAATTCTACAAGTGTTGTCATTTCGAATGAGCTACTTTAACGATCTATGGACTCTACCTTCCCCATCAACCTCGATGGAAGGGACAGGGCATCCTGGCATTACCATTCCCTTGTCTGCGGCTAAGGTTGCATACAACATTATCCAACATACTTCAGCTAGCCCCGATATAACTCCCGCATAGGGGTTAGATCCAATTATCGAGCCTATTTGGGCTCAATGTTCTCTTTCCACTCAAGATCCTTTAGACCTGGTCTTTCCCTCTGATGAGGCGATTCTATAGGAAATGACTAGTCTTGATAGACCTTGGGGTGATCTACATCATGGATCTTACTTCCTTCCCGAGTTAAGGAGAATAGAGGCGGGAGAATTTGTTTCGACTGTGAATGGAGATAACTATTGTCCTATCAATCCTCTTGCTACATGCAGAATTTACGCCGAGGGTAACATGGAAAATATCTCCACAACGATTCCCATAGATATCACCAAAACCCCTGGAATTGTGGAGAATGTTTTCGTTGGAGCAGACTTCTCCCCTGAAGAGATTCAAACTTACACTAAATTATTCAAAGTGTTCCATGACACTTTTTCCTGGTCTTACGAGGAAATTCTAGGCATTGACCCACGAATTGTTGAGCATGGAATTATGACTTATCCTGATGCCAAACCGGTGTGACAAAAGATTCATTAGGTAAATCCTCAAAAAGAGGTAGCAATCAAGGTAGAAGTAGAAAATCTGCTCAAAGCCATCTTTATCTACCCCATACAGTTGACAGAATGGGTGTCAAACCTGATGCTGGTTAACAAGAAACATGGTACGATTCGCATGTGCATGGAATTCCGTGATTTGAATAAGGCCTGTTGGAAAGACAACTTTTCCACCCTTTTCATTGATCATATTGTCGATGAATGCGTAGGCTGAGATATATTTTCATTCATGGATAGTTTCTCAAGATACAATCAGATTCAGATAAAACCCGAGGACCAACATAAAACAACTTTTATTTGTCCTTGGGGCACATTCGTGTATCATAAGATTCCATTTGGCCTGAAGAATGTTGGATATACCTTTCAATGGGCCATGTCGTTTTATTTTCACGACCTTAGACACATATTCGAGGCGTACCTCGATGATCTAGCATAACGCTCTCACAAGAAATCTATTCATCTCGCTCATCTTCGACTAATCTTTGAGCGATGTCGCTACTATCAAATTCGCTTGAATCCTAACAAGTGCAGTTTATGCATGATGTCAGGTCATATTTTATGTTTTATTGTTTTGAAAAGAGGGATCATGGTCGATCCTCTCAAGGTTGAGGCGATAGTTCAATTTCCTCCTCCGTGCACGATAACCCAGCTTCAGAGCTTACAGGGGAAAGCCAATTTTCTTCGGCGTTTTGTCGCGAATTACGCTAAGATCACTAAAGGGTTTATGAGTCTCTTGAAAAAGGGAGTCCCATTCTATTGGGATGAATCTTCTCAACACTCCTTTGAAGCGTTGAAATGCTCCTTGACGTCTGCCCCTCTGCTTCAGCCTCTTGATTATAACAAATATTTCTTGTTGTATTTGGCCACTGCGGAAATGACCATCGACATGGTCTTGGTTCAAGAACATGATGTGCTTGAAGAGAACGTTATATATTACCTTAGCCGAGGCCTAATTCTAAAAAAGCTCAACTATTCACACATTGAGAAGCTTGCTTTGTCAACATTTCATGTTGTCCAATGCTTTTGTCACTTCATTTTGCTTCACAAGACCACTTTCATTGCCATCGTGAACCATTTTCAATATGTGTTAATGTGAGGGGTCATTGGTGGAAAGATCAGTAGATGGATTTAATCCTCCAAGAATTTGAGTTGGATTTTGTTTCGATGAAATCCATAAAGTCGTTGGTCTTTGTTGAACTTATTTCGATACTTCTGATCGAGTCTAGTGATATCATGCCCGAAGAATCACCTATCAAGGGAGATATTTTTCTAATTGCATATTCAGACCCCTGGTATGGAGATATAATAGTCTATATCTAGACTTTGAAGTGCCCCGCTTCAGCTTCCCGTGATGAGCATCGACGAATTGACATCAAACACAAAACTATGTCATACTTGATGACACTTTGTATCTTCGAGGTACAGATTGCATTCTTTGTCGATGCCTTATCCATGAAGAAGCAAAGCTAGTTTTGAATGATTGTCACAATGGAGCATGTGGCAGTCATTTTTCTGGGTTGGAAACAACCCAAAATAATTCTACGTGCAGGTTACTTTTGGCCCTTGTTAATCAAGGATTGTGTTGAGGCGGTCAAGAAGTGCCACCCGTGCCAGATATTCAATCGAAAGATGCGGGAACATCCTACTCCTATGTTTCATGTCATTGTTGTTGGTCCTTTCACCAAGTGGGGGGTTGACTTTACTACATTTCACCCGGCTTCAGCCAGGGGGCATTGTTACATCATCGTAGTAGTAGAATACTTCACCAAGTGGGTCGAAGTTATGCCAACTTTCAACAATCATGGAGAAACAACAACTTTTTTCATTTTTAATCAGATAGTAGCAAGGTTCGAAATCCTGAAGGAGATTGTCACTGACCATCGTAGTCACTTCCAAAACAAAATGATGATTGATTTAACGTTAAATATTGGGTTTAAATAGAATTATTCATCACCTTATTACCCACAAGAAAATGGTCAGGATGAAGCTGTGAATAAGTCTCTCAAGACTATTCTTCAGCGGACGATCAACTCTACCAAGTCAAATTGGCATTTGATGTTGTACTTTGTGTTGTGGGCCTACCGAACATCTGTGAATATTGCCATCGGTTTTTCACCTTTTCAACTCGTATACAGGCTGGAAGTGTTGGAGTACTTCACACACAACTATGATTTATTTTTACTAATATTTTCCCTATGATTATTAGTCATTATCCATTCTCCTAATGTTTAGGGAGAATACTCCTCTAAGAGAATATTCTCTTTAGTTTTCACTTCAGTTGGATCAGTTGAGTGGAGTCTAGATGCTACATTGGGATTATCACTATGCAACATTGGGATCATCACTAACTAATGCAAATTTTCCTTGATAACATCATCGTACTAGTGCATTACTCATGATTCCCTAATCTCCTCCTCACTTCACTCTGTTTCAGTCAATTAACTGAAGACTGATAGACTAGTTAACTCAGACTAGGTGGCAGTTCACTCCCGTAACTGCTTGAGAGACTAGACTAGGTGGAAATTTACTCTTGTAATTGTTGGTGTGTGTCCTAATCACTTTAGACCACCACTATGGATCATTATTTACTCATGTATCCTATATCTATTGTAAATTATTCACTCTTTGAGTGTGGAATATGGTTAATGAGAATTCTTCCATTCTTTCTCTCTTTCTCTTCTTTCTCAATTTCTCTCTGCAAATGTGTGGTATTTTATAGCTAGATCTATTATGTGCAGGTTCAACACATTTATAGGAAGAAGTCTTACCTATTGAGTGTCAGATTCCTTCTTTAAAATTGGCAGTAGATTTATTTTCAGACACTTCACCGGTTTAGGAATTCCCACTATATCTCGAGTAGGACGATGAGTAGCGTCATGATGCAGCCTCAACCATTGAGGCTCATAAGCAATGAGTCAAGTGTCAGTATGATCAGTTTGTTTGTCCTTGTATTTTCTCTGAAGGTGATATTTTCCTAGTCTATGATCAAGACAAATATCCCTTAGGGGAAAGCAAGTTCAAACCCATGTGGTTTAGACCATTCATTGTGCAAGAGGTCTTGAAGAAGGGAGCTTACCATTTGGTTGATTTTGAAGGAAATACCTTGGCAGATCCTAGAAATGGACTCTACCTCAAGAAGTATTACTCTTAGGTTGGTCACCTGGGTGACTTCCTATACATATGTATAGCTTATTATACATTTTTTGTCTTTTTTGTTTGGTGGACATGTAGTTATTTATGTCTTATTTTTTCACTGTGGCAAATGTCAAGTGAATCAAAGGTGTATTTTGGGTTCATGGATGGCACTAGCCAACATACTCGAGGGATTTCTTCTGTATCTTGGGTGATTTTCATACCTGGAGGGCAGTTTCTATCTTCCATAGGTACTTGTTTTGGTGACTCTACAAACAATGTTGTTGAATACAATGCAGTTATAGAATTTCTTTGCAACACTTTGTCACATGGCATTTCTCACCTCTAGGTCTACCTAGATTCTCAGTTGTTTATGTCACAATTAAATGGAGTTTACCAAGTTTGTGATACCACTTTGCACAGATGTTTCCTTAGGGTATGTCTCTTAGAACGTTACTTCAATTATATTACATATATCCATGTTCCTAGGAGATTTAATCATATGACAGATACTCTAGCTAATCAAATATTAGATTGGCATGTTGCACACACATAAAAATAAAAGCACACACATACACATGTACATACATTTGTAAAGTATGTAATCCATAAGACAAAAAATATGTATATATATATCAAAAATTTTCGTGAGTACATAAGTGGGCGCAAACGCCTCAAAAATAATGTTTAGTATACATCATTGGGATTATGCCCTCAAAAATACACGTACAAAAAGTTCCCTTGGAACATCAAGGGTCTATCCTATCTAAGAACAAGGCCTATTGGCTCTACTATAATGCACAAGGGCATTGGAAAAATGCCAGAATAGATGGACCCGTGTCCGTGGCACCTCTACTACATGGGGGTGCATAGCAGGCAAGAGATCCTCGATCTCAACCATGTGTACGGTGCGAGTGAGCACAATGAGGTTGCACTCCACTCATCTCAAAACTCTCTCAGCCTCTCTGGATGGAGGGCCCCTTGTAGCTGCTGATCCTCCGACCATTGCTGGTCCTACCTCTAGTCGAGGATGTCTCTGAGTCCTCACGAATTCCATTGGATGCATAGGTCCCACATATGTACATAGAAGATACACAAGAGTCAGTACTCTATACACATATAAAAATGATATATATATATATATATATATATATAACAAACAAACAAATAAATAAATTTAAAATCATGTTACCTATCTCGCCTCCCTCCTCGCCGAGAGACATGGACATGTCCAGATCTCTGGAGAATTTGATCCCAACGTAAGGGTAATCCTTGATCGCCAAAATCTGTCATGCCCACTAGTCGAAGAACTTGTCGTCAAAGGCCTCTATGGTCATCCCTCCACCCTGTCATGGAAGCAATGTTGCCCACCTACATACTACTGGAAAGGAGGCCTCATGCCCTTGTACTGTCTCTCTGGGACTGAGACTGCGTACCCTCTCAAAGAAAAAGGAACATAAAATCGTATCAAACCTGAAGTTCTTGTTGGTACATTGTTGACACTATGTCATTTGTCTCTTCATGAATGTCATAATGGTCATGCTCCAATCAAAGATATGTGCCTCATGACACTGAATGGAACATTGCATGTGTGCCCAGGAGGCCTAATGCATGGATGTGGATCCAATGATTCGCCCAATATGTAGCAAGATCACTCGTAGAGTCAAACTAGTGATCTTGTGAATCGACACATGAGAACCAACCTTCTCAGTGTCAAAATCGTAGTACATCCAGATATAATCCTCGATGTTGAAAGGATAAGGGGGAAATGTCCTCAGATTGACTGATTCCCCTTTCCTCAAGAGGCTATTCAAGAAGTAAATTTCCTCTCTTATATGGGTCAATGATTGACCCTCTAGCATGAATTCCTCTGCATCTGGGTGCCAATAATCCACATGTGTGTTCAGTAATCTGGGTTGTGCCCTCATAAACGAACACTCGAAGAACTTCCATATCCCACATTTTTTTAGTGCGACGATGGTTGTAGGGTCCTCTTTGACCAAAATGTCAATATCCTCATGCTCACTCTCCCTCCAATGGACATACATCGTGTTTCATGGAAAAATGGAGGAAGTTTAGTACTTGCATTTTTATTTTTCCAAGCTTGCAAAGGTGTACGCAGGTTATATTGGCCACAGTCGCGTATGTACATAGACATATTGTTTTCTTCCTAAGTACATACTTGGGTTGTCCTTGGACAACCCACGTACACATAGGACCACTCTTTTTAGGAGAGTCTGCCCCCTCAAAAACAAAAAATAATGCATGAAAGAAGTATTGAAATGCAAGAGGGATGATTTTGTACTTACTTGGTCCAAGTAGAAGTTTGTTTCGTCCACTGAAGCTCCTAGAATCAACTCTTTTAGAAAAGGGTTTTTTTCTCCTTTTGGTTATTTTTCTAATTGCAATGGTAAAAATGAGATGTCAGCTTCTATTTGTTAGATAATCCAAAATACAATTATCATAGTTTATAAAGTTAGAATAAATTGATTATTAATTTAGAATATTAAATTAATAATCTAGAATATTTGATAAATAAATGTAGATTTTTAGAGATACATTATTGTTGTAAAAGATATGACTCTAGAGAGGTGTCATATCTTAGGCTCTAAATTAGGAGATTTGTTTTAAGATTGTTAAGATAGCATTTATTGTAAATGGACACTTGTTTATTTAATAAGTGATCCATATCTTGAGTTTGTTAGGACTTTTAGCTTATATATAGCTCATTGCAAGAGTATTGAGTTGTTGGGATGTAAACTCTTGCAATGTTTCTTATGTAATTTCTTTTCCTATTAATAAAATTGTGTGTCTGAGGACACTTCGGCCATTATTGTGGCATCAGAGCTCCAGTAATGCTGCTGAACTGAAGAAGAGATTTGTTGATCTGCATAAGATATCCCAGCGTTACAGACCAAGGAAAGTCGACGAATACTCTGTCAGTAAATCGGTCAGTTATTGTTCAATTTTTTTTAAAAAAAAAGGGAAAAGAAATTGCTGATTTCAGATTTCAGTCATTAGACTCAGTAAAAGTGATTTTTTCAAATTGCAAATCCTGAAACTTGATAAATTTGTCCATGGCGAATTAGTTTCTGGCATAGTAATTTCTTGTTTTAAAAAATCAGTCTTCTGCCATTAAATGTTGTGTAATTTCTGAGTACTTTCAGCGCATGATTCAATACATTCTTCAGTATTTAGTTTTTCCCTATGTGCAAGCCCGCATGTGCTACTTTCACCTCTCTTATCGCATCAAGCTTCAACGATCTCTCACAATTCTGATAACTTTGATCATAAAACACTCTTCTACACCTGTCCCAATGTCTAAAATCCGTGGAACCACGTCACTGTCTGCAAATGTTGGCTATGTAGACAATCCAATTCTGCAAAATTAAATCTCTGCATTATTTTTCAAAAAATAAACCTCACCCGGAGATTCGAATGCTTGCTCTTTGCGCTCGCTTTCCGATCCATTTTTCAAAAAGAAAAAAATTCGATTTCAGAACCATATTGAAATCAATGAACCCTGCGAATTCATTGATCCTTGTATCCATATATCGGCTCATCCACATTCGATTCTCTGCACTTATTAAATCTTATCATGTTCCATTCTCTGCATAAGAATATTCGCGTTTGAACCAATATTCGCGTCTGTTAATTTTTTGTTCAAGAAAACACATTGAAAAACGAGTTTAAAAATTCTTCAACGATTATTGAAAACACAAAATTCTTCAGCCATATACTCCCGGAGATTTGAACCATGGTCGCGAATCCCGTTCAGAAACAATGCACAGTTTAGTGATTTACAAACAACAATTTACAATCTGGAGATCTGTGTGAAGCTGGAGATCTGTGTTCCGGTGGTTGAGTCTATGTGCGCGCGAATCAGTTGTGTAAACTGGTGCAAGATCCATGCGAGCTATTCCTGTAAACTGGTGCAAGATCCTCGCGAGCGATTCCTACTCTGCATCATTATTGTGGTCTCCTGCACGTGCACGTTTATCACAAATTGCTTGAAGTCTATCTCCAAAAATTCGGCGTGTGTCACCCAGTAATTCAATATAAAGAAATCTACTTTAAAAAGATGTCCTAGCATCAGGTATCTTCCTACACCAGTGTTGTTCGAATGTGCTTTTGATCTAGTCAATACTACTTATGATGTTTGAACACAGATGACACTTAACTTATGCTATGTTCGAGGAATTGTTTTGTTGGATGACGGGTTTAGGCTGTCTTAAAAGGGAAGCTGCAAGAACTTGGCATGCTTGATCTTCACAACGACGCTCCTCTAGATGTCAACATAGAAGTTGTTGAAGAAGATGTCCAACGAAGATTAGTTCATCCCATTGTGGAAAACTTCTATACTATTGTAAATAGTTCAAATATTTTTGATGAGTGAGATTGTTGTGGGTGGGATTTTCAGTTTTGATCGGAAAATCCACAGTGTAGTCATTAGATTGTCGATGTTTCGGATCCATATCAGGATCCATCTTCAGGACAAAGAGCCTGGGTTTTAAGAGAAAGGGAAGAGCTGGTATAAATATCAGCTCTTCCCTTTTCTTAAAACCCAGGCTCTTTGTCCTGAAGATGGATCCTGATATGGATCCAAAATGTCGACAATCTAATGACTACACTATGGCTTTTCCGATCAAAATCAAATATTTTTTTTGGAGGTACCCAAAATTTTTGTAACTCGAAGTAATTTTTTTTTTTACTTTGAGGGGGGGCAAAATTGTCGTATTATTGTAAAAGTGTCAAATTTTGAATGTTCCTTGGATTTGACTGGAGCCAAGTACAAATCTCAGTCATTTTTTCCTTGTTTCAACGACTATACGAGGGTCAAGGCCAAGCCCTGATAGATCGTCTTTGGTGTGATGTGTTTGGTGTGTTGTTCATCTTCATATTTCTTGGCATGATTATTTCTGGTGCGTACATTCACTAAACTCCAAATGTCAAAATTAATTAATTTATTCTCCGACTCATATAAACTTAACGGCACAAAATCTTACAAAACATGGAAACGACTCATTGAAAGCACTCTCATTTACAATGAACTTTGGCGTGATATTTGTAATGAATATACTAAGCCCACTAAGCTGACAGATGCAGCGACATTAGCAAAATGGGAAGTTAAAAATGCCAAAGCATTAGCGCTTATTAAATCTTCAGTTAATGATGAGATGTATGTGCATATTGAAAATACGACTGATGCGTGGTCTCCCTTGAAAGTTTTTAAAGATTTATTTGATACTCAGCCTGAATCCAAGAAAGTTGATCTTCAATTAAATTTGCTTCAACAAAAATTGACTGAAGGTGGTGATGTCATGAATATATTTCCAGACTTAAAAACATTAAGCAGGAAATATTAAATGCGGGTTTTCAAGCAGTCGATGATAGTTTTATGACTACAATCTTAATAACTGGATTGCCTTCTTCTTATACACATTTTTTGGAGACTTTACAAGTCACTGGAAAGTTAGACAAACTTACATTTGATGAACTAAGTGAACTATTGTCTCAACACAATAAAACTTTTGGAAAGAAAAAACAAGTTGGCGAAGATGTTTTTCTCTCAGAAGCAAGCACAAGTAAGCCTTCCAGTGACAGTTATAGCAACAGAGGAAGAGGAAATTTTGTCCAAAGTCATGGACGAGGCCAACATAGAGATACCAATTTTCAAGGCAGAGACAATAGTCAAGGTAGAGGCAACAATCAAGGATGAGGGTATTTGCAAGGTAGAGGAAACAATCAAGGCAGAGGATATTTTCACGCAAGAGGAAATAGTCAAGGTAGAGGCTCTTTTCAAGGCACCAGTCAAGGTAGAGGACAGAATCCGTCCAGGAATCAAAGCAGGGGCAGAGGACAGAATTTTGGCAGAGGATAGAATTTCGGCAGAGGGAGAGACTTTAGTCAAATTGTTTGCAGAAGGTGTAACAAAGTCGGTCATTATGCAGAAGATTGTCGCACTTCCATTGACAAAATCGCCAAGTTTCAACAAAACACAACTCAATTTGCTAATGCTCGACAAGATGATGATTCAGAATATGTGTTTAAATCATCTTCAACATTACAGATTTCCAATGATTTTCAAAGTGATTATGAAGATGCTTGGATTTTAGATTCAGGGGCATCTCAACACATGACTTTTAGACGTGACTTCTTTTGGGATTTTAAATAATGTCATCTTAATTTTGTTTTTCTTGCAGATAATACTAAACCTACTCCTTATGGAAAAGGAGTCGTTAAAGTTTATTTACCTGATAATGGAGAACGACTAATTTCAAATGTATGGTATGTACCCATTTTCAAAAAGAATTTGTTGTCTTTAGTCACAATTCGACAAGCAGGACATCAGGTAATTATGGAAGATGGCTTGGTGAAGATAAATTCAGTTAAACAAAATATGAAAACAGTGATGACAGGATATGAAGACAAAAAACTGTTAAGGATGAAAGGAACATTTATTCCAAGACATTCGGACTTTGCAGGATCAGTCAGTATAGGTATCTCCCCTATTAGATTGTGGCATGTGAGATATGGACATCTCAACTTTGAAAGTCTGTCTCAATTGCAAAAACAAGGGATGGTTAAGGGACTTCCCACTTTCAAAAAGGAAAGTTCAAAATGTGAAGCATGCATTTATGGAAAACAGAGTCGAGAAAGTTTTTCAACAAGTTCATGGCGTGCAAATCGGTGGTTGCAACTAGTTCACAACGATGTTTGTGGACCCCTCGAAACTTCTTTCGGTGGTTGCAAATATTTTTTACTCTTTGTTGATGATTTTAGTAGAATAACGTGGGTTTACGTCTTGAAACAAAAGTCATAAGTATTCGAAAAATTTAAGGTTTTTCGAAAACTTGTTGAAAATGAAGTTAGAGAAAAGATAGGTACACTCAGAACCGATAATGGCGGAGAATTCACTTCTCATGAATTCAACACTTATTGCACATACAATGGGATCAGAAGACATCTTACTAATTTCTACACTCCTCAGCAAAATGGAGTCACAGAACGAATGAATCACACTTTGTTAGGAATGGCAAGATGTATGTTGAGTTTTAAAAGGTTAAGTTCTACATATTGGGCAAAAGCTATCCATACAGCTATATACTTAAGGAACAGATATCCAACTGCTTCTTTGGATGGAATCACACCTTATGAAGCATGGTTTGGTTTCAAACCTCGAGTTAAACATCTTAGAGTTTTTGGATCAGTATGTTATGCCTTAGTTCCAAAAGAAAAACGAACTAAGCTTGACTTAAGAAGTTTGAAATGCACAATGATTGGGTATTCTGATGAGAAGAAAGGGTATCGACTTTTGTCCAATGGAAAATTTATTGTGAGCAGGGATGTCATTTTTGATGAAACTGAAAGTAAAAGTGCCGACGAAATAGAAATTATTCTTCAAAAGTTAGAAGCAAAAGGAAATCAAAGAAAAGGAAAAGTTCAAAGTTCTCCAAATTCACTTAATTGGTATGAACTTGATTTTCCTTCATCTGAAGATGTTTCATCCAGTCCAGTTACTTCGACAACATCTGGTTCTTCCAGCAGTTCATCTGAATCTCCTAGTAGCGGTAGTTCATCTGAAAATTATTCTCCACCCCCAAACTCTTCAACTGATCGACGAACATCAGTTTACATTAATCCAATTTACAATAATGGTAATTCAGATCCCCAAACCAGTGAACATCAACTACCAAAGTGGGCAGTTCAACTTTGGAAAGATGTAAGGCTTGATGAGCAAAATAAAACAGGAACAAGGGGATCACACAACAATGAAGGGATTTTTTCCTTAGTAGCAAATGATTTTACTGAACCTTCCACCTACAAATAAGTCGTCAAACATAAAGAATGGCAGCAGGCTATGGTTGAGGAATATCAAGAAGTCATTGATAACAACACTTGGAAACTTGTTGATTGTCCTACAAGTGTTAAACCCATCTGATGCAAATGGGTTTATAGAATTAAATACAACCAACATGGCGAAATTGACAAGTATAAAGCTCAACTTGTGGCTAAAGGTTTTGCGCAGCAAGAAGGCATTGATTATGAGGAAACTTTTTCTCCTACCGCTAAATGGAATACCATCCGATTAACACTTGCATTGGCCACTCAGAAAGGTTGGAAAATTCATCAAATGGATGTAAAAAGTGCTTTTCTCAACGGAGACTTATAGGAAGATGTGTATATGCAACAACCACCTGGTTTTGAAATTTCAGGGTAGGAACATAAAGTCTGCAAATTAATTAAGGCTTTAGATGGGTTAAAGCAAGCTCCTCGTGCTTGGTATACCAAAATGGATGAATACCTTAGGAAGGTTGGTTTTCATCACAGTGAATATGATGATACGTTGTATATCCGTAAACAGGGTTCTTATCTGGTAATTCTTATTATGTTTGTAGATGATTTTCTCATTACAGGAAACACTGATGATCATATTGCACAGGTGAAAAAGGAGTTACATGCAGGTTTTAAGATGACAGGTTTGGGACTTCTTCACTACTATCTTTGTGTTGAAGTATTCCAACGTTCCCATCATATTTCATTTCTCAAAGTAAGTATGCAACAGAACTTCTTCAGTGGTTTGGCATGCAGGATTGTAAACCATCTCTTACCCCTATGGAACAAAACTTGAAACTTTCAAAATTTGAAGGGGGGGGATTGGTAGACAACACTCTTTATAGACAGTTGATTGGCAGCTTGATTTATTTGACAAACACTCGCCTAGATCTATCTTATGCAGTCAATACTCTTTCTTGCTTTATGAAACAACCACGAGACAACCACTGGAATGAAGCTAAAAGAGTTCTTCGATATATCCAAGGAACAAAAGATTTTGGTCTTCTTTACAAAAAGACTAAAATTTTTGTACTTGGTGGATTTTCAGATGCTAATTTTGCAGGGAGTATTGATGATCGTGCATCAACATCAGGTTATTTAATGAACATGGGTTCCACAGCAATATCCTGGAATTGTAAGAAACAAGCTACAATTGCTACTTCTACAGCAGAAGCAGAATACATCTCAGCATGGGAAGAAACATGTGAAATTGTTTGGTTACGCAGTATTTTACAGGACTTGGGCATTTCTCAAGCAGAAGCTACATCATTATTCATCGACAGTCAGTCAGCCATTAAGCTCGCCAAGAATCCAGTTTTTCATTCAAAGACAAAGCACGTGGACACCAAGTATCATCATATCAGATCGCTTATTGCAAAGGATGTCATCAAGCCAATTTATTGTCCTTCAGAAGATCAGATCTCTGACATTTTCACAAAACCTCT
>ML786589.1:595175-605674 GCA_009831015.1 Picea engelmannii | reverse complement strand
GATCCATATCTTGAGTTTGTTAGGACTTTTAGCTTATATATAGCTCATTGAAAGAGTATTGAGTTGTTGGAATGTAAACTCTTGCAATGTTTCTTATGTAATTTCTTTTCCTATTAATAAAATTGTGTGTCTGAGGACACTTCAACCATTACTATTTATAGATTTTTTGGCCATTTTTACCTCTTTTTGACCCCCTTTGTCATTTTTCCTGGCTTAGTGATCACTTGATTTTGTTTCTGAGTTTCTTATTGGATGTTCTAGTACTCTTTTCCTTTTGGTTTGGTAATTTTTTGGGGATGGGTCACTTTTTGGTATCCTTTGGTAAAAGTCATTTTTTCCAACTTTTTTCATATGAGTTAGGATTTCATCTCCACTTTTTGCATCTCATGGTATTTTCCTCTTTTATATAGGATCAACCCCACCGAAGTGTGACACAAAACCTTCATTGTTTCTCTAGAAGTATTGTAATTAGGTGGTAGAGCCTGCCTCTACATGAATTCCCTAGGTAGATCCTCACTGCATTTTGGAATCCATGCTGTCATTAATGACTATAGGCTTGGGAGGCCTTGTTAGTCCTGTCATGATTATGAGATAAAGCCTCATCCGTTTGATGCAACATCATTCTTGGCCTTACCATCGAGACCCCCTAAATAAGCATGCTTTTTTGTCTTTCAAGCTCGCTTTGAAAAAAGAAAGTAACATCCAACGAGACTATATTTATTCTTTTTGATCTCACCTAGATTAACTAAGAAAAGTATCCCCTTGGAGTCTTCTTTAAGCCCTTTTCAGACTCTCTAAAAATGAAAATATTTTTGAGTGATCTTGTTGTCCTTCACGCTCACCAAACTGAAATTTGAAGCCACATATGTCTGGTAGTAGTTTACCCCCTTTTCGGTTCGAATGGCTAATTTCACGAATAAAGGTATACTCTAGGAACTTCAGTTTTCTAGAAGAGTATTCTCATGCATAAGTTTAACCCTTTTTCGGGCCTTAGGGACTAAATATTAAAAAAAGGAACATTCTCCTTGGTTTTGGTTTATCACATTTTTCGGGCCTTGAATATTACTTACGAAAAACGAACCCCACTGGAGTCCATAGTTAATCTCTTTTCAGACTCCCTAAAATTGAAAAGATCATCGAGTGACCTTGTTCCTTCACACTCGTTAAATTGACCCAGAAGAACATCTACTGGCGTGAATTTAAACCTCTTTCCAGCCTGTAGATTACAATGGAAAAAGGTACATCTTAGGAGATTCTTCTCGCCGGGAGAGTTCTCCTCAGTGATTTTATATTTTTTGGGCTAAGGAGACGAAACTCAGAAAAAGGTTGTGAGTCCATAGTTAAGCTCTTTTTAGAATCATTAAAATTGAAAAGATTGTCGAGTGATCTAGTCTGTGTCACACTCGTTAAAATGGTTTTGAAAATACATCTTTTTAGTGCAATTTTACCCCTTTCTTGAACCGACTAGACTATATCTGAAAAAGGTACTCCCTGGAGTCTTCTTTTACATTTTTCAAGATTCTCTAAATGTGAAAAAACTACCGAGCTTACCTTCTCTGTGCTTGTAAAAATTACATTGAAGGGGTCTCATTGTGTCTTTCTTAACCACATTTTCATATTTGTGTTTTTTTCCTAATGTTGGCTCCATGTTTCTCTTAACTGGACCTTTGAAGCATGCCTTATACGCAAGCCTTGTAGCATTTCTTACCTCTACAACTTGACACCTTGACCCATGGAGGAATTTTCCCCGAGTGTCCTTTTCCTACACATGTCTCCTTTCTTTGAGCATTAGTATGTTCCTTGCACCTAGAACTAGTATGCTTGGTTACGAAACTCGTTCCTCTATATCGTAGAATTCTTTAATTCTTTTTCAAGCTCTTAAAAAATTGAAAAAGACAAAAAAATCAAATATTCCAAAAAGAGGGGACGAGAAATATCTATTCTTTTTTTAGGAGCATAGAGAGTCACCCTTAGACAAAGCACATCCTTCCATTTGTTTGTCAATAATTGGGATCTAGTATAACCTTAGGAAGTTGTTCTCATAGCGTAGATATGTGTCCTCCTCCATTTGGTTACTCTTCAAAACACATGGAGAGTTTGCATTGCTTCATGCATCACAAACTTATGTCAGTATGATGCTGCCTAAGTCTAATCATATTTCTTGCTTTTGTCCAAGGGAAGTTTCACTCAAACTGATTCAAACTTTCTATAGTTTGTCTCTTGACTTCCATGAGTTGGCCATCCTGAGAGTCCAGTCAAGTTCAGATTCGAAATCGATGAAGTTTTCTGACTGATCATCGAGATCCTCATGTCTTTTCCCAATGAGATGACGAAGACCTCAGGGTAGTGAGTTATACACTCCCATTGTACTCCTACTTGAGTTTTGAATAATTTGAAGTTGTTTCTCGATCTTTGAAGGTCTCATCTCCAACCATAGGTGTCACTAGCTTCTCGAAGATGAATACCATGCTTGTATATCTTTGATTGATTTTAAGATGTAGATCTGTTGTGTATTTCTCATGGCTACACTTTATATAGTTATATGACATAGATTTGCAGTTTATTTGATTGGAATCCATGATTTGATTCATCTCGAGCATGGGTATGCCCACCTCAGAGAGACAATTGTTGTTTTTGCAGATGGCTCCTCCCAAACTCTGCTATCGGGCTCACTCGATTTCGTACATTGGTGAAGATATTGTAATGTATTTTGGAAATCAGTTGCTCTTCTGACCTCACACATTAGGGGGCATATGTTATATTTGTAAAATTCCCTACTCCTATATACATGGCCTTGGCCCTCTTACTTGCATATTTTTCCAAATAACTATTAAGAAGAACTTCTTAAAAACCATTTTTTAGAAGATGTGTGTGTCATGCACCATTACATCCTGCGTACATATGATTTTTGAACTACTACAACTAGCACACATATGATTTATGCATGATTATAGATCGCGTGTGATTGAAAAAGTTGCAAAAAATAAAAAGTTGTAAGGAATTCGTTGAAATTAACGGGATATTGGAAGTTTCCCAACTAATCCACCTGCTATAGCCCATCACCCAACCGAATAACCATCCTTTTTTCCATATAAAAGGAGGCGTTGGGGTCTCATTTCACATCCAAGTATAAGAATAGTGAAACTCTTCCCAATTTCACTTCCCCTCCTTGCCGAAGATTTTTCTTCCTTTTGTGAGATATTGCCTCAGCATTCCCCCATCAGCCCCTTCTCCCTCCATTCAATCCATTCCCTTATTTGAGGTGATAATAATATTAAGAGAAGGAGTCCATTTAAGGTGCACTTGGAGCATGGTAAAGAGGAGCCCGGACCAGGTTCACGGAATGGTGACTGACACAGATTATAAGTTTTAGTCTTTGTATTATGAATAAAAAAATCACATTTTCCTGTCCCAAATGATAATGTTTTGTGTATTTTCATTGATTTATACTTAGCATTTTATATCTAACCCTAACTCATGAATATAATAGCATTCTTGTAGTCCTTGTTTTCTTATATTTAGATGCAAGTCAGACTTGGGAGGAGACGTCCAATTGTTGGAACTACAAAACTTGAGGAGATCATCACCAGACATGGGATCAAAGGTATAGTTACTCGATCTCTTCTCTTATTTCTTTCTTTTTGTTTGTTTGGGTATGTTTGGGGTAGAATAGAGAATTGATTAACTTTTATACGGTTATTCGCTCTATCTACATATTAAACCCTGGTGTAGTTAAAGGGGGGTTTTCCCACTAGCAACATAGTAGGAAGGAGGGATCACAAGTGGGATGCAGGATTTTCAAATTTCCATCCCATCCAATTTCCCGAGATCAAGGACCATCTCAAAATATCAAAAAGAGTGTTTTTATTTCTCTTGCTCAACCAAGTTTTGAGAGGCATAAACTCTAGGAAACTCTTTAGTGGCTTGTTTCCTATTCTGTTGTCTTTTAATATCCTTATATCCTTTCCATTTCCTAGAACCCAAGTAATATTTTCCTAAATTAAATGAATTTTTTATTTGACTAACCTCCATATGTGGGATCCTTTCTAATTTTCTATCTCCCCTTCAATGCATCTCTTTCTTAGCTTTTTCCATCATTATGTTTTTCCCATAATCATCCTCCATACCATTTTCCTTCCCATTGCTAAATTTAAAAGTGTGGAGTCTCTATTGTTGATTTTTCAATAATCTACGTTAATCATGTAGTTCATTTCAATTTTCTTTTGTCTTAACCATAAACAAGAATGTTGCAGCAACCAATATCACAAGAAGAAACACCATGCACAAGAACACAAGAAGTATCCTGAGAAACCCTTCTCAACAAGGGAAGAACACCCAGCCAAATCCTTTGCTATATTCTTCAAGAGAAAGACCTTCACCACCAAGAAAGATCTATCACACAAGAGGGTGCTCAAACCCTAGAAGACTAGTGCCCAAGAGAGGTGCACACCTTTTCCCAAGTAGATGTACTTGCTGAAATTTCCAAACCCACATGAAGGATATAATTCCACAATGGGGAATCTTCCTTTACTTATATTATACTTGTCCTATCAACCGAAGTGTCTATTGGCTCAACAGGGCTGAACTCTCTAAGTCACATTATAATAATAATAATTATTATTATAATTAATATTAACCAGATTAATTATCTTTTACATTTATTATTAATCACATTAAAGTGGGGCTGACCTGTACCCTTTATATAACAATTAGGGTTACAGGAATGTCTGACTCTTGAAAAATATATAGCAAAGGATTTAATACACCCAATAGTGCTCATCCACTAGGGGAACATCCATAGGGATGTCAAATATCTGGTTCACTGCATTACACAGAAGGACTAGATCTTCAGACGTTCACCTATGCTCGTCCACAGGAACATCCACTCTACATATCTTCTTTCCCACTGCCTCACATAGGATAATCATCTGGAGTCTTCTTGTCAACTATGATACTCAGAGGAGGCTAATACATCATCTTCATTTCTGTTCACTTGACGATGCACCCAACACTTTGGGATTTCAAACATTCACCTTGTGATCATCCACATGCACGTCTAACTCAACAAATTGCCTTTCCAACTGGATAATCATATGGAGTTCTTCTCAAATATCTGAATGGAGGAGGTCATATCTACGTTCCTAACTCTCTCTCAAGGAGGAACCGCGTACCCTTCTTAGGGGCTTTCTCCCAGGATTGTAAGCTGAGAGAAAGACTCAAATAGCTGCAATGATCCACATGTCATAGGTTTGTAAGTCGGAGAATGTCTCACATAGTTGCATTCATCAACACTCCCTCTTAGCTAGGGAGACATTCTTCATTATAGCAAGTCTCACATGGATGTACTTTGAATTTTATCTTGGCTGGAGTCATCAATACTCCCTCTCAACTAGGGATTCTTTCTTCATCAGGTTAGTTTGGTGAAGATGTCTGCAATCTTCTCATGTGTAGGAAGGTATTGCATGTGTACTATTTTCCTTTGCATCATATCTCTAGTATAAGGACTTTTCATCTCATCGTGTTTCGATCCATCAGGAAACGTTGGGGTCTCAAGGATATTTACACATGGCTCTTTGGTTATCATCATAGGATCCATCTCATGGTAAAGTAAACCTATCAGAATCTTGTAAAGCCATATTTCTTCACACACTCGATGCTATATACTCTGCCTCTGTGGTGCTCAAGGCTATAGAGTTTTGTTTCCTACTGCATCAGGAAACCATGGAAAACTTCATGGTAGAGCAACAACTAGATGTGCTTTTCCAATCCGCTGTACTTTCTTCTCTTCCAACCGGATTGACATATCTTGAAAACTTAGGCTCACACTAGAGGCATATCTCAGTCCATATCCAACTGTGCCTCATATATATCTCAGTACATTTTTCTTTAATTTTAGTGAGTCTGTCTCGGTTGACTCATGAAATGACTAAACACATTCACTGCATGGCATGAATCAAGTATGGTGTTAACCAGATACATCAATGGTCCAATCACATGTGTATCAGTCTTTTCTGAATCATCGTCAATCTTTTTCTTTAAATCCATCACGATGGATTTTGCATTTTGTCATACTGAACTTCTTTAATATTATTCACTTATATTTTCCTTACTCATGAAAATATCATCGATCCTCTGTCATACTTCTAGTCCCAAGAAGTAGTGCATCATACTCATATTCTTCATCTCAAATTCAGAAGTCAAGGATTACTTGTATCCAACAACAAGGCTTTCTGAATAAGTCATCAAAATCATGCTCTCATCACCAACACTGTAATAATATTGGTTTGGATCAACAACACTCTTGATGAAATCCAAGCTCATGAAGATTCTATCTATCTGATATAGTTTCCAACTCATGTATGGCAGTATAGATGGAAATGTATAGGGTTTACTAGATCAAGTGTCTCATTGTAGACAACTTCTTTTGTTTGTGAGAAACCTCTGGCTATAGATTTCGTTTTGTATTTCTCGACACTTCCATCAACTATGTGCTTGATCTTATAGATCCACTTGGAAGTAACCACATACTTCCCTTCTAGTCCCTGAATGATATCTATACATCATTCTTTAAGATATACTAGTATTATCTTGTTATGGCATCTTTCCATGCTTGTTCTCCTTTTTCTTCTCTAAGACAAGGAGGATCAACATCAATGAAGTGGCTCATGAATGAAGGATAGCTCAAAAATATTTTTTTCTTTCTCAGGATGTGCCTTGAGAGGCTTGTATGTTTCTCTGCCTCTTGCAAATTGAGTCTAGGTAGGCATTTTATGCCCTACTTCAATATATCTGAACATATCAATTGGAGCTACTGGTTAGCTGGAATAATGTTTGTCTCCCTCTGAACTGTTGAAAGGGGGAGAAGTCATTGTCTCACTATCTTTGACGATTCATTGTATCCTTTCTTTCTAAAGGATCTAGCTTGGACTTCTTCTCTTTGGGTACACAAAGATACAATGGGTACCCAAATAACCTAAAGTGTTTAATCTCAGGCTTCATTTCGGTGAAGACTTCTTTGAGAGTTATGTTTTTCAAAGTCTAGTGAAGACTCTTGTTCTACACATATACTATGTCATGCATGCTTCTACCTATGGAATCCTAGAAGGATTCTGATCATGCATTATAGCATTGGTTTTCTCAATGATGGTTCTATTCTTCCTCTTTCTCAAATAATTTTGACTCCCTCTGAGTCAAGTGACTCCCTATGAAGGATAAGCATATTCTTTTCTTGTTAAACTATATGGAACAAGAAAACAAAAAGAACCAACACAAGAATATCTCCTACAGGAGAATAATGAGTACATATCTAGAATCAAGACAATTTAAGGAATGTTGTCACAACTACAACACTTAATTGTAATGTAGCAAACTTATAGAAATATAGGTTAGAAGAATGAAAATTACAACAATCAAACCTGGAGTATTTATTTTGAGTGTGTTGTTCCTTTGAATGCACTAAGATCCTTCTTGATCCATGACTTCAACAAAGATTCTTTCCTCCTGCAATTTTTCCTCACGACAATGATACAAATAATATATATACAAGTGCATACCTGAGGATGCTGATATGATTTCTCCAATGGCTCTTGGCTGATCTCTATCCTCTGAGATATTTATGAAGAAGATAGTCACGATGTTACCTTTTGTCATCTTTGTTATTTTGAAGTTGGTCATTCAATGTAAGCGCTTGAGTAGGTGATTGGCTTCCTTGTTCTGACGTCATCTTCCTTCCATTCATTGATAATTATCTCTGGTAAACCCTTTTGTATTTCCCACAATAAGTCTTCCTCTGAAGTCTTGTATTCCGAGAACACGAAGTTGCTTGATCCATCAAGCTTATCTTTCATCATGGTTTTTGTTCATCATAATTTTAGATTCTTCACAACCCTTTGTCAACTAGGAAAGAAAACCTAATGGCTAGGATAGGCTAGCACTTTCAGGTTTTATTGGACTTATGACTGCCAACAATAAGACTTTGAAAGATAGAAGAAAACTAGTGAGCTGAAGAGCTCCTTCAATGAGTTGCATAAACCTTGATACTGAAATTTATGCATAATTTAGAGAAACTCTAGGACCAAGCTTTAAAAATTCTCATAATTTTGATCTGAAGCTTGCTGGAGGTGCATTGAAGGAGGCTGTACAGTCCTATGACAAAATTATCCCCAATGTCCAAGTATTAAAGGCTGCAACTGAGAAAGAAGGAGGGCCGTACATAATTTCTGGGAACCCTAGGAGGGTCGTAGGGTTTCTACAGAAGTGAGAGAGGATGGCTGGAAAATGTTTTGTGCAATGATCTCTTCAAGACCTATGATCTGATACCATGTTGATTTTTCAATAATCTAGGCTAAACATGTAGTTCATTTCAATTTTCTTTTGTCTTAACCATAAACAAGAATGTTGCAGCAACTAAGATCACAAGAAGAAACACCATGCACAAGAACACAAGAAGTATCCTGGGAAACCCTTCTCAACAAGGGAAGAAAACCCAACCAAATCATTTGCTATATTATTCAAGAGAAATACCTTCACCACCAAGAAATACCTAGCACACAAGAGGGTGCTGAAACCCTATAAGACTAGTGCCCAAGAGAGGTGCGCACCTTTTCCCAAGTAGATGTACTTGCTAAAATTTCTAAACTCACATGAAGGATATAATTCCACAATGGGGAATATTCCTTTACTTATATTAGACTTTTCCTATAAAAAAAGTGTTTATTGGTTCAACAGGTTTGACCTCTCTAAGTCACATTATTATTATTATTATTATTATTATTATTATTATTATTATTATTATAATTAATATTAACCAGATTAATTATATTTTAAATTTATTATTAATCACATTAAGGAGGGGCCGACCTGTACCCTTTATATAACAATTAGGGTTATAGGCAGGTATGACTCTTGAACAATATATAGAAAAGGATCTGATACAACCACTAGTGCTTATCCACTAGGGGCATATCCATAGGGATGTCCAATCTTTGGTTCAATGCATCACACAAAAGAACTAGATCTTCACATGTTCACATGTGCTCATCCACAGGCACATCCACTCTGTAGATCTTCTTTCCCACTGCCTTGCATAGGAGAATCAGCTAGAGTCTCACATAGGAGAATCATCTAGAGTCTTCTTGTCAAATCTTCTTCTCAGACAAGGCTAATACATCATCTTCATTTTTGTTCACATGACGATGCACCCAAAACTTTGGGATTTCACACGTTCACCTTGTGCTCAGCCACATGAACGTCTAACTCAATAGTTCGCCTTTCCCACTAGATAATCATATGGAGTTCTTATCAACTCTCTAAATGGAGGAGGTCATATCTATGTTCCTAGCTCTGTCTCAGGCAAGAACCACATACCCTTATTAGGGGCTTTATCCCAGGTTTGTAAGCTGAGAGAAAGACTCACATAGTTGTAATGATCCACATCTCATAGGTTTGTAAGCTAGAGAATGTCTTAGATAGCTACATTCATCAACATATATTACCCAAGCCTCCACTATATTTGGGAACTCTTACAACTGACCAACTTACAAGGTGGAATTTCCTTGTATTGGAATTACCTCCTTGCCATAAAATTATTCTCAAATATTGTGTTATTCTTTGCATTATTCTGATTGGAGCCAGCATGGTTGATCATTTGAAGATTGAAATGGAAGAGAGAATATATTTGAGTAGAATGATGTGTCTGGTTAGGTTTAACCATTGTGAGCCCCACTGTGAAATTTACTTTTAATTTTTTCTAGAATGTTGTACCATGATTGGGATGATGGGTTTCTTAGGGAAAGTGGCATACCAAGTGTAACATCCCGCTCTGGCGCACTTACCAAACTTATTCTTTGAGGAAACTTGCTCGCAAGTGATCTGGATTTATATGACGATAAAAATTTTCTTTCATTATGATGCATTGAGTTATATGACAGGATGTTTTTACTACCTTGGTATAGACAGGTGCTGCTGATTTGATTTCTTTGAGTGTGCAGGATTTCGGACCTTGAGGATGCAGAGGCATCGGTGGAACTCCCTTGGACTCCGGATTGAGTCAGGGAGTGGGATATTTGAGTTGTTCATTTACAGTGACATTGTTTTAATTTGATTTTATGCTATTGATTTATGACGTGTTGTTGACTTGATCTGACATGATGGTTGATGATGCAGGCTGACGATAGCTTGCCGACCAGACTCACATTTGGAGTAAAGGGGCCACACACGAGTTCCAGAGAGATTGAGGGAGAGGTGTGGACAGCATCCCTGCCACAGCCTACTAGCACTCCCGCCGTGGCTCGAACTGTAGGTTAACGATTACCTAGTTCGAGGGGATCCACGATGCCGTGAGGGCAGACTGCGACGGTCGCTCACGATGATTCTAAGGGGTGCGCAATAAGGCGGGGGCCTTATTCCTTAGAGCCCTTAGTCTCCCACAAGATTCACCTGGCGGAGTGTTGACTCCAGGGGTTATAGAGTCTACCAATCTGTCAAGCCAGCGAGTGGCA
>ML786589.1:548958-582567 GCA_009831015.1 Picea engelmannii | reverse complement strand
GCACAATAGACTCTACCACATAAGAAATAGGTTAGTCGGTCTTTGATATGTACTTGCCAGTTCTATTGAATCCAATTTTCCATTGCTCTAGGAAATGACCATACCCCTGCAAATTGGCCAATAATCCCTCTTTCTACCATGGAGAAATCCATTTGTCTTGATTCCATTCATGGAATAGAAATATCTAGGATGTTTTTGAGTCATTTCATAGATCTATAAGGCTGAGATTTTGAGGAATTACCCATGGCAAAGACCAAATCCCAAAGAGTGATATATTCCTTATCTATAGGGGATCTGGATCACCCCTAAGAAGCCAAATCTATCACATGCGAGAACATAGTAGCTAACAAGAAACTAGGGTTTGCAAAGCACAATATTGTGCTATGGAAAAAATTGGTCACCTTAAGAATTAAATTAGTTATTGTAAACAATTATAAAATATATTAATAATCAAAGCACCTCACAAAAGAACACTTGCCTTTACTTTGATTGTATAAATAAGGTGTGACATCAATATATCAATCAATCTCATCTCATATATTTATATTCATATTAATAAATATTTGTTTAATTCAATATAATTTAATAAATATAATTTAATGAAGAAAATGTCAAGTTGAATTCACATGAAAATGTTTAATTTAAATCTTACAAATTAATATTATAAAATGCATGTTATTGATTCTATAATACTTAAGCATTAGAGAATAAACACAACTACATTGTATTTTCTAAATGAAAAAAAAAAAAAAAAAACCTTTCAAATATGTTATTTCCCACCTTTTTTTAAGCATTAGAGAATAAACACATTTGCATTGTATTTTCTAAATGAAAAAAACCCTTTCAAATATGCTCTTTCCTATTTCATCTTTTTCAATTTTTTTTAAGTGTATATGCATGAATTCATATAAACCTCCTAAAAATCAAAGTTAGAGTTTAATAGATTTTATTAGGTTCTCCATCTAAAAACATCTCAATATAACAAATGCTATCTAATTCATGTTCTCTTATGTTCCATATAAGATTATATAAGTTACATATATACATAAATTAGATAATTAATTTTTTATTTTACTATGTATTCCTTATATTCAATCAATGTTATATAACATTACAAGTAACATATAAAAATTATAACAGTTTAACATAATAATATATAATAAATAGTATTGAATCTTTTTATTTTTATTATTATATTATAAATTAAATTGAATCTTTTATACTTTTACAATATTATATTATGAAAAACATAATGTTATATAACATTACAAGTAACATATACGAATTATAACAGTTTAATATAATAATACATAATAAATATCATTGAATCTTTTTATTTTTATTATTATATTATAAAATAAATTGAATCTTTTATACTTTTACAATATTATATTATGAAAAACATATAAGAATGAAACGATAATAATTAGATTCCATAAAAATGTTATTTTGACTTATACATAATAATCTAATATAATAATATTAAATCTTCAATACTTTTATATCGTCCAAAAGAAAAGTACAACATTATCATATTTGGTATTTTTTCAAATTATTTACCTTATCTTTTTCCTTTTAATCATTTTTTATATACATATGAATTCCTAAAACTTGCAAGACAATGTGATGGGTCATTTATTTCAATGAAATGTTTGTGTAGACTAATTCATGGTTTGTGTAGACTAATCCATGACATTTTCATGGTTCAGTATGATTGCTCTCGTCATATATTAATGGAATGGTCTTGTAATTAGTAAAGTAAATTTATATTAATTTTTTTATTAGTAAATTAAATTATTTTTAAGTTATTAGTTATATTTAAATTAATATATCTACATAAGTATATATTCAAATTATTTTTTAATATTTAAATTTTTTAATTTAAAATTTTTTAAAATAAATGTGATTTATATTATTTTATATAAATGATGAAATTAGATTAATAAAAATGAAAAGTATATTTAACAATAATGATAATGTAATATTGTGGTCATGATGAAGTGTGTTGTTAAGACACTTCATAATGTTAAGTCATTGTTTTGAATCTTCTGGGGACACCTTAAAATTCAACTATGTTAAGAGATGGTGTAGCCAAGCCAGTGTAAATTCCAAAAAAACAAAACATATTTAAACTAATAAAAAATAAAATAAGAAAATAATAATAGTATAAACTCAAATAGGTAATATGACCTAGGCTAATTTCTCTTTTAAACATTATCTCACTCAACATTTTTAATATCTCTACATTCTTTTTTTTCATCTTCTATATATACTAAAGATTTATATGAAAAAACACTTTTTCCTTATTTAAGTCTCAAGAATTTTCCTTTAATTTTATTAAATATTGAGTATCCACCACCTATGAAGAGATGAAAAGTCATTTACACATTTTGATGTGTAACCGCCCAAATTAACTTAATAACCATGATGCCTAAAGTGTTTGTCAAGGGATCCTTTGTAGAAGTGCACCAACCACTTTCTTGAGGTATCAAGCCTTGGTGGGGCTATAACAATACCCCACTTTCACCATCCCACCTATCCATGAAAATTTTTAGGGAATGAAATATTATATCCAAGTATCGTATTTTAGGTGAATATTTTGGATTGATAAAACTAGACATGTAAATAATGTATGCCAATATTCAATAAGAGACATACTATTCATTAATCCTTATAATTTTGGTAAATATCAATAATCTAACTTATATTTTATATAATAAATAAGTAAATTTTGAATAAGAAATTACCAATTATTAATTTTTTTAAATGCCAAAAATAATAATTGAAAAATATTAATCACTAAAAAAATACTTTATTCTTTTTTATTATGATTAAACATTTTTCTTAACTTATATTTTATGTAATAAATAAGTGAATTTTGAATAAAAAATTACCAATTATTAATTTTTTTTAAATGCCAAAAATAATAATTGAAAAATATTAATCACTAAAAAAAATACTTTATTTTTTTTATAATGATTAAACTTTTTTCTTGTTTAAAAAATATTTAAAATGAATAAAAAATTATTTTTTTTCTTCCCAAAATTTGATAATGAATATAAATATTGTTTTTTATTTTTTCATTCAATATTTTATTAACTAACTAAAAATAAAATAGATAAAATTCCATCTTTACAACATCATCTACTATTATTTCTTATATCTTTAAAAAGCACTTCAAAATTCTATGTCATATTTATCTTAATCTTTAAATAAATTAATTAAAACAAAATAACATCCTTCTATATTAAAAAAATATATATATCAAAATTATATACCAATATGTATTTTCATTTTCATGTACAACAATTTTAGTGTTCAATTGAAACAAACTTATTAGAACTAACTAAGTTATTCTATCTTATCACAGTTTTGATTGTTTTTCAATAGACGATTTTGAGAAATTATAAACCCTTGTCAATTAAGGTTTATTTTTTTAACAAAGATTTGCTTGTAACATGTTTTTTCTTCTAACAAAGATTTGTTTGTAATATGTCTTTTTGGGATATTTATTCTTAACTGTTAATTTATTTATTAAGTTATAAAAACAATTTTTATTATGTATTCATGTTTTAATTAACTTTTGTATTATGTAGAGGTTTTGTCTTTATATTATAATATAATTTTTCACAAATTTATTATATTTAAAATTATTTTTTAAGTAATTTTTATGAGAAAGTTTAAAAAATGTTTTTCATATTCATGGATAATATATCTAATAAATTTATTGGTGTAAACTAATGCACCTCACCTAAGATGATTCAAATTAATAAAAATAACATTTTTTCAATATCATTGTTTGAATTATAATCTATTTTTCTTAAAGTTAAAAAAATAATGTTTATTTTCAATTCAAAATTAGTTTAACAAACACCCATAAACATTTTGCAAAAATACCTTATATTTTTAATTTTTTTATTCATTGTTAACCTAATTTTAAATAAAATTATATATCTCTTTCCAAAAGCTAAGAAAAATTAGTTAAAAACTTAAACTTATCATAAAAAACAATTCCTACCATATTTATTTTAAGTATTTTTTATCTTTTTTATTTAATTTTCTTATAATTTTCATTTAAAAAAACTACAAATAATTTATAATTAAAAACAATTATATCACAAAACATATTTATCTTTAACATAAAATACCTATATATAATATAATTTTCTTTACATTTTTCTATCAATCTATTAAATGAGATTTCAACCAAATCATACCACTTTTCTATTAAATGAGATTTCAACCAAATCATACCACTTTTACATTACATGTAGTCATGCTAACTCTTTATACTTTTTCTACATATCTATTAAATGAGTGGGGGTGGGCGGAGTATATGAGAAAACTTGAATAAGTTTGCTCATATAATCTCCCCACCCCTATTAAATGATATTTCAACCAAATCATACCACTTCTACTTTACATGTAGTCATGCTAGTTGGGTAGACATGCTTAGTGGATACTAATGGAATAATAATTCTTTGATTTTATTTATTTATTTTGAAATAGATTAATTTATTTTGTATATTCTTTGATTTTTAGATTGACAATAAAATATTTTCATATATTTTATTATTTTTCAAAATATATCATTATTTTTTAATTCAATTATCTAATCTTTATCATTTTCATATTCTATATATTTATTTAAAAATATATATATTTTTTATTAATTCATCAAAACATTTTATGAACTTTTATTCCATTCAAGATTATTGGACACTTCCAAAGTCAAGACTTTTTATCTATAAATTTTATAAACTAATATACTCTTTATCTATAAATTTGGTAAACTAATATACATGCAATTATAATTATATTATTTTATATATTCTTTATATTTTTTGAGCATCATCTTTCAAATATAAATGTTATTAGATTATTTTCAAAAGTACTTCTTTCATTAACTAATCAAAACATTTTATGATCTTTTATTCAATTCCACCATCATCTTTAAAATATAAATGTTATTTAGATTATTTTCAAGAGTACTTCTTTTATTAACCAATCAAAACATTTTATGATCTTTTATTCAATTAATTTTATAATCTTTTATTCAATTCAAGATTATAGGACATTTTCAAAATCAAGTCCTTTTGATTTATAAATTTTGTAAACTAATATACATGCAATTGTAATTACTAATTATTATTATATTAAATAAGATATACATGCAATTGTAATTACTAATTATTATTATATTAAATAAGATATAAATATAAGTGTTTCTTAAATATTTTGAAAATTACCTTATTTTTTTATTAGTAAATAAAATTATTTTAATATTTTTTTATCTATAAATTTTTAGAATTAAAATGCATACAACTATAATTATTAATTGTTATCATTATTATTTCATCATTATATTTTAAATAAAATATTATTAGAGTATTTTTAAAAGTGACTTCCTTTTATTAACTAGTTGAATCATTTAAAATTTTTAATTAAATTGGAAGTTATAAGACACTTACAAAAGTAAGGCTTTTTAGTCTATAAATTTTGCAAACTAGTATACGCAAAATTATAATTAATAATTGTTAACACCCTCTTTCTAATAACTATTAATTGTTATCACCCCCTCCCTAATAAGCCTAGTCATAAAACTAGTGTCCCATTTGATCTTTAGACTTTGGTTCATTACAAGTTGGCTTGTAATGAACCAAAGTATAAAGATAAATGAAACTCCATACTTGATAAATGTTTTATTATCAATGGTAACATCCCTAAAAACATGAAAGTAAATCTTTTTTACAAAAAGACTTAATAAGTAATTAAATATATTAGTATTTACAATTCATCAATAAAACTTTACATTGTCATAAAATACAATTTAATGACTATAAATGTTAGAATTAGGAAGTATTGTGTCATAAATCAAATTAGTTTATAAAATAAATATAAATAGGATAATATAAAAAAAAAATTACATAAATAAAAATAATGTAGTAAATTATAATATGATAAATGATTCTATAATATGTGTATTTATGTATAATTATACATTAAATTGCCACATAATTGATTATACATACATTTTATATATGTATTTTCTATTATTTATTATTATTGGTGTTGTTATAATTATAAGTGTATTTATGTATATTATATTTCATTCTCTTCAAATATGCTCTATACCCAAAGTATAATTTGGAAAATCATATGTCTTCATTATTACTTATAATGCTTTCACTTAATGTTTTCATGGTTGATTGAATAAGATATGATCTTAGAAATATTGAAGATAATGGTCATATTGTTGAAGGGTCAATCCACCCTAATTCGATTTTATGTGAAAATGTATAGCAATGACTTATTAAGATGATTATAAATATTATCATTTGAGCTTTTGTTATGTAGAAAAATGGAAAACAACATTTAAGATGAAGGATTGATTGTTTGAGAGGCCAGTCATCTCATTTGGGTTAACCAATGCCCCTAGCACATTCATGATATTTATGAATGAAGTCTTGAAACCATTTTTGCAAACGTTTGTTGTCGTTGTAATGCCCCCACTGTTATGACAACAAAAGCAGTGTACAACATACAAACCTTTTTATTCCTTTTAGTTGTGTTAGGAAAATAAAACATCACAATAGATAACAACATCACCGACACTTCATTCATGTATAAAAATGAACATTATTAAAGAAATAACAATCAAGTACGACACAAGGATGACACATCATCACCATAAACCATGATATGCATAATGATGTATTAACATGCTAATGATCAATAGTTCAACCTCTGTTCATTCTACAATAATTATTGATGCATAACAATACAAATATTAAACCTTCAACGCATCTCAAGGTGCAATAGAATTCTAAGAAAAACAATGGTTGTAACATAAAATTCCATGGCTCAGGAGAACTTAACTACTAAATCAATCCGTCAATTACATATGCCAAGGCACACATAATCCACTTATTAAATTTTAAGGTGCAACATAGATCCACTTAACTTCCATGTGTGCGATTAAATCAATCGTCAAATTACAATAATCAACATCCTTTCAAGGTAAGCACGTGATCCATTTTCCATATGAACCTAAACACTTATCAATCATTGTGCACACAAAAATCAATCATAAAGACGTCATACAACAACATTGTCACCAACACATTAGTAAACTAAGGCATAAACACTTACACTTCGACTTAGTCCATGGAGCAATCAATCCTAACACCTATTCATTAGCATGATCCAAGACACAAGATAAACAAATTCTAATCCATTATTCATAAAATCAAATCCATAAGCGCAAGAGTATGAGATCTAAACCAAAATCCAAATTCTTAATCAGGCATGTATCAATGATAAAGTACGCCAGAACAACAATCTTGTCATAATCATACGTCAAACTATTAATGGTGCAAGAGTAGTTCTCATCCTTATTCTAAAGTGCAAAGATAAACAATTCGAAACCAATCACACTATCACCTAATCTACATTAATAAATGGTGCAAGAATCTAACTATCTTAGAATTTAACATCAATAAATTCACAATACATAGAAATTAGAATTCAACGTCAATAAATGAAATCAATTATAACCTTATCCAACAATATAACTTGTTACAACACATTCTATAATCCATGGTCAAGTCATGATGACTCCATGCGTTCAATCGTAGTTATAATTATATGAAATCCAAAAATAAAATAATGCATTGATTAATGATCATATCAATCTCTTGTCATCTTAAATATATTATTCCATAGAAAATTTCATGTTAAACATCATTAATATGATATTATGAATAAATAATTATTACTCAATGTACCATTATTACTATAAGTATAAGGAATAAGAATTTACCAATAATGAATAAGTACACTACCTTGTAACTCTATATTCTACTAAGACAAAGGGATTTAGGGGATAAATATAACATGTGGTCGGACTTCTCAAGACAAAAAATCTTAACTGTTCAATTTATAACACCTGTCATCTTTAATTTAAGTTAATAAAAAAAACAATAGTGAACTACCATTTGTACACTAGTGCCCACTAAATATCTTCAATATGGTGATTAGAAAATTAATTACCCCCATGATTAAGATTTAGGAACACTGATATTCCAAGTAGATTCCTTTTAAAGGAAAAATGGAAGGTTTCTTTGTTGCTGAGAAGTTCCAGGCGTAGCTAAGCGATCGGGTACCTCATCGATTAGGTAAGGGGAAGAGGAGAGTCCAGAAATCGCTGACGAAAAAAAATAAAATCAACAGGGTGTAGGCAACAAACATGGCTCGTTTTACAGCATGGATGCCTTAATGAGAGTACCGGGCATTCCTGAGCCGAATAGTCCGAGTGATTCCTTCTAGAACATATCGCTGCAATCCTCAAGATGATTTGTTTTGGGAAAAAGTGAGGTCGATAATTCATAAATTAATATTGAAATAAAATGGTGTAATATTGAAGTCGTATCCTTCATAATGGTTGATGCAATGAGGTCTTCCAAAAATTAGGTCACCTCAGACACTCATTAATGGCTAGATATACGTGTTATGTTTAGAAAAAAAACAATCTTAATCGAATCAGTAGAAGGACCAGTCCTTGGTTACTACTTCGTGGATGGAACTGAAATTTGTAACTCAACCTCCATTTAATGGCAATGAATCAGAAGCTTCAGGGAGGGAAGGCAACATTCAATCCAGTCTGAGAAGAATTCAGTTTTTAGGGATAAATGAAAATGAAGGAATTAAACAGTCTTGGTGGTCGTGAACCATAGAGGTATAGTTGGGAGCGTGACTGTCAGTACCCACGCTTCTCACAGATAGTCTCTCCCAACAAGGAATAAAGAAAATAAAATCCCAGGGACACGAACCACCCAGAACTCTTCAATAATTTTTTCTAAAATCGTGAATTGGGAAGGGAGAGATGCAGGGAGAGAAGGACAAGAAAAACGCGGGGTGAAGAGGAAGAATTTCGTTGAGTGGAAGTGCAAGGAAACATTGAGGTTTAAGACAGTAACACGCTGAGCGAATGCTGAAATTCAAGGGCACTGCAAGCTGGGCGAAAAGTTGAACGCAGAGGTCACCAACCAAAGTGTTAAGGAGGTACGAGTGAATTCGCCAGGCGAATCTCTCTCAGATATGGAAGAAATAGCTAGAAAACATAGAGGAAAAATAAGGGAAAAACGTCACAAGGGATCTCAAGTTGGGATAAATTTCGGTCACCATACATAGAGATGAACATGGAATTTACATCTAAATTGTACATCCAGAGCAATAGAAATGTGCTTGGAATGTTCTCAAGAAGAGCATACGTACCAGTCACGTGTCTAGGGATGGAAGCCCGCAGAATTTTTTGAGCAGGAAAAAGTTATTTTCAGAGTGACGACAAACTAAAGGAGTTCAATTAAAAGTGAAAAAGGGCCTAACTAATGAAGATGCACCCATTCACAATGCAAGGAAATATCCCAACATGCATGGAAACTATTTTTATAAACGTATAGGAAATATCATTATGGAGGGTACAATTTTGATAAATCTCAAGGGTGAGGAAAGGAAAAAGGCACCGTGAGACAACGGTTTAACGCAGAGAGTGTATACAGGTCGGAAATTTCCGATCTATCTGATGCAGGGAAATTGAAGCAATACATGTTGGGCTAGAATGGGAACACACGGAGATCTAAAAAGGAAAACACAGAAAACAAATGCGCAGAAGTTACAAATCCACTAACAATCAACCAAACGGACTAGCTAGGTCCACAACCTCTATAAATCCATCATTCCTAATCCAAAATCAAACATGTCAACTTTATTTTTAGTATGCACGCATGATCTAACTACCAAATTAAACATGAATCATCACCAATCAACTCACGCATTGGGTCTTACCCACTTAATTTAACATAAATCATCTTTATGCAAGTGCACAAAAAATCTAATTATTTAAACACGACATAATCCATACACAAAATTTTAACTAATTTACCAATGCAAAAAATTTCACATGTGTATTGTAACTGGTGGATGGACTTGTTGATGTTCTTTGACAGCTGGCAATCCTCCTAGATCTAGCTTTCTAATCGCTGAGACCTGACCGATACTTCTCATCCAATGCTAGGGGTACTCTTCTTCCCCTAATCCCCCCAGCTACAAAAGGGACACACACACAAACCAGAGAAAGCTAGCTCCGAGCTCGCCTTGCAAGGTTGAGCTACCACTCTCTAACTGAGTTGGACATTCCACCTCCCACAAGAAAAATAATTCAAGAAAAATATCGACAACATAACTTTACGTCTCCCAGTCATGATCCATTCCCCTCCTCTTCCATTTATTTTATAGAGTTCTCTTAGTGACTAGCTTCCAAAATGCACATTAAATTCTTTTTATTAAATTATTATTAGGAAAATTCTCCCCCATACACTTGTCACCCAAAGTTGCACCAGAATTTTATTTATTTAATTAATTTAATTTTCCAATTTCCCTCACCCACCTAAAATTGTTCCTAAAAACGCTCCTCGATGTCCCTTTATTCCCTCACATTCCCTTAATGACTGACGCCTTTCTTAAAACTTAGGTGAGTTCATTTTAGGGAATTTCTCTAATACTAGATTCCTTCTATGTTCCACATTCCTTTTGCATTTATATTCCTCTTTTTATCTAAGTTCGAATTTAGCAAATTTTGCACATACACAGAAATTAAATTTTTAGATAATTTAATCCTCCTTTAAATTATAAATTTAAATTTCCCCCTTTTCTTTTCTTTATCCCCTTTATTAATTGTTTAATTCATTTTTATTTTATTCCTCTTATCCTACTTAGACCTAGGCTTCAAATTCAACTAGGCTTAGAAATTTTTTAAGGGAAGGGTTATAATTTAATAAACTCTACTTATGAAAATTAATTTAAGGATGACCATGTCAAGGTAAGATATTGTTTTCTATGCACCTAGGTTCATTGCCTCACTAGTTTTTAAACGTCACGGTGTTCCCTTCAAGATGCACTACATTCTCCAAGGGTGCCACTCACCTTTATTAATGTTCCAATTATGCGATGCACCATTAAAGATGCACTACGTGCTCCAAGGGTTGCACTGGACTTTTGACTGATTTTGGTAGACATCGAACCCTTGGAGTCAATACTCAGCCATATGAAGTTGTGGGAGACTAAGGTTCTCTAAGGAATAATGACCCTTCCTTATTGCGCGCCCCTTAGAATCTTCGTGAGCGACAGTCTCAGTCTTCCCTCTTGACATTGTGGATCTCTCGAACTAGGTAATTGTCAACCTACAGTTCAAACCATGACAAGAGTGCTAGTAATATGTGGCAAGATTGCTACCACACATCTCTCTCAATATCTCTGGTTTTCGTGCATGGCCCTTTTACTCCAAATGTGAGTCTGATTAGCAAGCTATCGTCAACCTGCATCCATCAACGAAACATGTCAGCGATCCAAAATCAACATCATAACATACCAGTCATATGTCACATATGAAATAACAGAAATACGCAAACCATAAACAATCCACTCCCTGACTCGATATGGAGTCCAAGGAGCTCCATTGATGCCATCGACATCCTCAATTGGTCCAGAGTACTGCACACTCTGGAGAAACCAGTCAATAACACCCATCAATACAAATATAATCAAATAACATAACATCATATCCACAACATCATCATAATCCATAAGCGAAACAATCAATTATATCATAAACCGGATCACTTGCACGCAAGTGTCCTCAAGAATAAGTCCAATCAAGTGTGCGCAAGAGTAGGATGTTACATACACCCCCTCTTGTTTTAAACTTCATCCTGAAGTTTCATAGTATCCAAGTGCAGAAATAAAGTATCTAGCAAATCGAAATGTCTAGCTATAAAAAAAAAATGGAAACTGCAGATGCATATCATATGCGTCCTCCTAGGTAGCCAAGTGTTGGATATAATTGTCCCACTCGACCTTGACCTGATCCACATTTTGACGCCGTAGTTGTCGAATACGATGGTCAAGAAAGCGGATTTTCTTTGCCATGAGCGTACCGTCGCCCGACATCCACCAAGAACTCAAGTCAATCACGTGTGTAGGATCATTGACCTACAGTCACACACAAATATAATATAACATTGCGCAATGCCTCAAGAATGAGGCATGGCTAGCCGTTAGGACCTTCATAATTATGGTCACGTGATGCACATCAGAAAAACCCTTCTGCCTATCTTGCGCTTCTTCCAACCCTTTTTCTTATTGTTTGTACGTGTTCTTCCATTTCTTGGATCGCTTTTGGTCCTACCAGGACCCCATCCTTGATTCTATCCCAGCTTAAGGTGTCTGACACGGTTACCTGTAGAGAAACTCAATGGTGCCATGTTAATGGTACCTTGATGGATGTTGTTGCATGCAAACTTGGTCAACGACAAGAACTATTCCCAACGTTTATGTTGGTCAAAAACAAACATATGAAACACAACCTTCCAAATTTTGTTCATTCCTTCGGTCAACCTATCTATCTCAGGGACATGTTGTACTAAAGTTCAGTGGTATTCCCAAGGCCTCTTGGGAAATGTTTCCAAAATCATCTTGCAAACACCGATTCCCATATAAGATATGATTCTTTTGGTATGTCTAGCAATCTCAATATCTCACTGATATAAACTCTAACTATACCTGGTGCCTGATGCATCGTACACATAGGGACAAAATGTGAACTCGTCATCAGAGTGTCAACTATCACGAAAATCGAGTCACATCTCCTTGTCATCAGCGACAATTTCCCCAATGAATTCCATCAAAATGACCTCCCATTTCGATTCTAGAATACCATGTGGTCGTAGCAATCCTTTCAGATGTCTATGTTCAACCTTCACATACTGACCTTCTAGACATATTGCCATGGAGTTGATGATGTTTTCCTTTATCCCTTCTAGAAGAATAAGGGCTTAAGGTATGTCCTCATCTTCATGACTCTTGGATGAGCCATGTACATTTCTCTATGATATTTGTATAAGATCAAAACTTCTCAATTCGTCGTTGTCCACAATATATCCCTCAATTTTGGTTCCAATATAGTGTATTTTCCAATAGAATTCCTTAACCTTTTTATACCATTCACCGTCGTGTTGTAGTTAGAATCATTTTATGAAGATTTTTCTAAAGAGGGACCACCTAAAATATGCGTGGTCTTCGAATCATTGTGTCTACCACTCTGTTCACTGTTCCTTTTATGTAGGTAATCTCAAATTCGTACTCGCTAAGAAGTTCTTTCTTGCCAATTCCCTTGCCGCACGTTCAAGTCACTTTGCGTAAAAAATAAAGGTGTTGCAAACCACAGTGGTCCATTTTTAGTTCAAAATTTCATCCAATTAGGTAGTGTCTCCACACTCTCAGGGCATACACAATGGCCGATAATTCCAAATCATGTGTCACATAGTTCTCATCATGCCTTCTCAATTTTCTCGATATGTAAGAGATCACTCGACTGTCTTCCATCAAGACTCCTCCTAAGCCTTCCTTGGATGCATAAGTACATACCATTAAGTCCCCATCCACGCCAGGGAATTTTAGTATTGGCATTGTCATCAACATCTCCTTGAGCCTTCAAAATGTCTCCATGCATTTCTTGGTTCACACAGTGTCTTTTTTTCTTCTACAATCCCGTAATTGGATTTTATATCTTTGAGAAATCCTCGACGAACCATCGATAATATCCCACTAAAACCAGGAAGCTACACACTTCTGGGACACAAGTTGACACAAGCCACTCCATAATATCCTTTACCTTCATTGGATCCACAATGATGCCTTCATCGGAGATAACATTCCCTCAACAATGAATCCTCGATAGCATTGCGACTATTTCACGTAATTTGTTCTCTCGAAGCACTGTAATACCAAAAAGTTTGTCCTGATCTTCCACAATCCAAGAATATATCAAAATGTCATCAAGGAATACTCTATGGTAGTCAAGCAGAGTATCCACGACCCATCCTTCTTCCATATGAAATTAATAGGAGCACCCCAAGGTGATACACTCAGACGTATAAGTCCCAGGTCCAATAACTCCTTCAGTTGCACTTTCAACTCCTGTAACTCAGGTGTCGACATCCGATAAGGCTTTATTGCCATCAGTTCAGTTCCAGGTTTTAGGTCAATGGTAAATTCCATCTTGGCTTTGGGTAACACACCTGGTAATTCTTTTGGGAATCATATCTGTAAAATCTGGTACTACCGGAAGGTCTTCTAATCCTTCCACCATGCCGTTGACGTCCAACACTAAGTATACATATAACTTGAATCCTTGTGCATGCTCTCTTGTATATATAGGGAAGAAAAGAACCTTGTGGATACTCCTCATTCTCTTCCTACAGTCACACTTCTCTTTCCTTCATTGTCAATCTAACTCAACCGCCTCATATTACTATTGAGTATCGCATCATGTGATTCCCACCAGTCCATATTGATCATGTTGTAATAACATATTAAGATTGTGATGTAGGTAGGACTTCATTACACTATCCCCAAGTTAAAGAGACAGTTCAAACCCCTTCCTCCAACCGTTTGTTTGGTACCCGAAGTCATATCGATGAATCTAAACTTGTCATGTTGAATGCCTTTAGCTAAATCCCTTCAGCGTGGTACTAGAATTAGAGCTCTCCATAGCACCAAGGTCTAACAAATACTAAAAGTTCGTTTGACGATGGCACATGAAGACTCGAGCACAGTGGAATGGAGCTCGGTCTGGTGGTTATTTACTACCGTCATGAATCCTATGGGCCTAGCCCAACTCTTCCACGGTAGTGTGTCCTGTCGACTCGACCACTCTGGCCCTTTCAACCAAACAATAATGATGGTAAGGTGACTCTTCACATGTCCATCGTCCACCTTCAGTCTTGTACTCCTGGCCTCAGAATAGAAGTTGTTAACCCACAAGCCTAAGATCCTAGTCTGTTCTACTGACAAACCTAAACAACGGCTTCTAGCGGTGTTGCCGCAGATGCGACGGTCACCTGTAGGGAGCCCTCTATTGAGGAACCTAACATCATGGTGTGTGAACAAGGGCCCTATATACATATATAGATACCAATATGTATTGTTTTTCCAACATTTGATGCTACTGCGCACCAGATGTTGTCAATCCAGACGATCTTGTAGGAGTCCTACCCGGACTCCCACAGTCAAATATTCCTTATCTAAGAGGCCTACTAGACTACATCATGCAATGTCCAAGGCATTTACATCCTCACCTTCGCATGAAAGCTAGAGTTAAGGCCAGTCACGAACTTGATGATCTCCAACTTCTTCATGTTCATATGCGGGGAATACCGAAGTAGCTCCATAAATATGGCCTCATAATCTAGTACCATATGACCACCCTATCGTAAGGCGTTGAACTCATCAATTTGGAGCTCAATGAACTCCTCTGACAATTAATTATCCTGGAACCGTTCCCATAAAATGGATTCGATGACCATGTTTAGCTGAGGTAGGGCATCTTCCACTTTAGAAGAGTGCTCCCCTTTAGCTAAATACTGCCAGGTGGACCTTCATGCTAGAGGTCATAACCGCGAAGTGAGAAACACATCACCTTGTTCTCCAGCCATGCCTCAATGACTAAGCCATCTGTGGCACTCGTGAACTGGGAAACTTCATCTTCTAGAGTTCTCCATGAATGCTACTGGTATTGGCTAGGGTGCATTGTGGACCCTTAGGGGTACAGGTGCCCTGGTATGATCTCAGTACTAACATTTCCCTGGAAGCACCTTGTCAGACCCAATGCATCCCGCATGACAATCTTCTCATGCTCAAGACTTGTTCTTCTCCTTAGAGGTTGGACCCCTCTAGCACAAGTGCTACTGAAGGTGTCATGCCTCCTCCTCTGGCACCACATCATGAACCTTTGCGGTGTCGTCTATCCAGGAGAAACTCATGGACATGTTAATGTTTAAATTAGTGCTAAGTTATTAATTCAAGGGTATAATTCAGTGGAAGGTGTGGCTATCTACAGTCGTAGGGTTGAACCCTCTATGATACCATATGTAACGACCCCACTGTTATGACAACGAAAGCGACGTACAACAAGCGAACTTTTTTTTTAGCTGCGTTAGGAAAATAAAACATCACAATAGATAACAACATCACCGACACTCCATTCACATATAAAAACGAACATTATTAAATCAATAGAAATCAAGTACGACACAAGGTTGACACATCATCACCATAAAACATGATATGCATAACAATGCATTAACATGCTAATGATCAATAGTTCAACATCTGTTCATTCTACAATAATTATCGACGCATAACAGTATGAATCTTAAACCTTCAACGCATCTGAAGGTGCAATAGCATTCTAAGAAAAAAGACGCTTGTAACATAAAATTCCATGGCACATGAGAACTTAATGATTAAATCAATCCAACAACGACATAAGCCAAGGCACACATAATCCACTTATTAAATTTTAAGGCGCAACATAGATCCACTTAACTTTCACGCGCACGATTAAATCAATCGTGAAATTACAATAATCAACATCCTTTCAAGGTAAGCACTTGGTCCATTTTCCAGATGAACCTAAACACTTGTTAATTATTGCGCACACAAAATTCAATCATAAGGATGTCATACAACAACATTGTGACCAACGCGTTAGTAAACTAAGGCATAAACACTTATGCTTCGACTTATTCCATGCCGCAAGAAATCCTAACACCTATTCATCAACATGATCCAAGGTGCAAAATAAACAAATTCTAATCCATTATTCATGACATGAAATCCATAAGCGCAAGATTCTGAGGTCTAAGCCAAAATCCAAATTCGTAATCATGCCTGTTTCAACAATAAAGGACGCCAGAACAACAATATTGTCATAATCATACATCAAACTATTAATGGTACAAGAGTAGTTCTCATCCTTATTCTAAGGCGCAAAGGTAAACAATTCGAAAGCAATCACACTATTACCTAATCAACATTAATAAATGGCGCAAGCATCTAACTACCTTAGAACTTAACATCTTGAATGAATTCACAATAAATAGGAATTAGAATTCAACTTCAATAAATGGCATCAATTATAACCCTATCCAACAATCTAACTTGTTACGACACATTCTGATGACTCCAGGGTCAAGTCATGATGACTCCATGCCTTCAATCGTCGTTATAATTGTAACAAATCCAAAAATAAAATAATGCATTGATTAATGATCATGTCCATCTCTTGGCATCTTCAATATATTATTCCATAGAAAATTTCATGTTCAGCATCATTAATATGATATTATGAATAAATAATTATTACCTAATGTACCATTATGACTATAAGTACAAGGAATAAGAATTTACCAATAATGAATAAGTACACTACCTTGTAACTATATATTCTACTGTGACAAAGGGATTTGGGGGACAAATATGACACGTGGTCGTATTTCTCAAGACAAAATTTTTTTATCCCCGCGATTAAGATTTAGGAACATTGATATTCCAGTTAGATTCCTTTTAAAGGAAAAATGGAAGGTTTCTTCGCTACTGAGAAGTTCCAAGCGTAGCTAAGCGATCGAGTACCTCATAGATTAGGTAAGGGGTAGAGGAGAGTCCAAAAATTGCTGACGAAAAAAAAAATCAACAGTGTGCAGGAAAAAAACTTGTCTCGTTTTACAACATGCATGCCCCAATGAGAGTATCGGGCATTCTTGAACCAAATAGTCCGAGCAATTCCTTCTCTAAAATATCGTTGCAATCATGGAGATGATTTGTTTTGGGAAAAAGCGAGGTCGATAATTCAGAAATTAATGCCGAAATAAAATGGTGTAACAGTTAAGTCGTATCCTTCATAAAGGTAGCTACAATGAGGTCTCCCAAAAATTCGATCCCCTGAGACACTCATTAATGGCTAGATATACGTTTTATGTTTAAAAAAAAAAAACAAGCTTAATCGAATTAGTGGAAGGACCAGTCCTTGGTTACTAATCCATGGATGGAACTAAAATTCATAACTCAACCTCCATTTAATGGAAAGGAATCAAAAGCTTCAGGAAGGGAAGGAAACATTCAATCTAGTCTGATAATAATTCATCTTTTAGGGATAACTGAAAATGAAGGAATTAAATTGTCTCAGTGGTCGTGAATTGTAGTGGTACAGTGGGGAGCGTGAATGTCAGTCCCCACGCTTCTCACGGATAGTCTATCCCAACAAGGAACAAATAAAATAAAATCATAGGGACACGGACCACCTAGAACTCGCTGGTAATGTTTTCTAAAATCATGAATTGGGAAGGGAGAGACGCATGGAGAGAAGGACAAGAAAAACATGGGGTGAAGATGCAGAATTTCGTTGAATGGAAGTGCAAGGAAACAATGAGGGGTAAGACAACAACACACTGAGAGATTGCTAAAATTCAAGAGCACTGCAAGCTGGGTGAAAAGTTGAATGCAAAGGTCACCAACCAAAGCACCGAGGAGGGACAAGTGAATTTTCCAGGCGAATCTCTCTCAGTGTTGGGAGAAATATCTAGAAAACGTAGAGGAAAAATAAGGGGAAAACGTCAGGAGGGAGCTCGAGTTGGGATAAAGTTTGGTCGCCATACATAGATATGAACACGGAATTTACCTCTAATCTATACAACTAGAGAAATAGAAATGCACTTGGAATATTCTCAGGCAGAGCCTACGCACCAGTCACACGCCTAGGGATGGAAGCCTGCAGAATTTTTTGAGCAGGAAAAAGTTCTTTTCGGAGTGACAACAAACTAAAGGACTTCCACTAAAAGTGAAAAGAGGCCTAACTAATGAAGGTGCATCCATTCAAAATGCAAGGCAATATCCCAACATGCATGGAAACTATTTTTATAAACACAAAGGAAATTTCATTATGGAGGGTAAACTTTTGATAAATCACAAGGGTGAGGAAAGGAAAAAGCCACCGAGAGACAACGGTTTAACACCAAGAATGTATACAGGCTGGACAATTCTGATATGTTCGATGCAGGGAAATTGAAGCAATACATGCTGGGCTAGGATGGGAACACATGGAGATGTAAAAAGGAAAACACAGAAAACAAATGCATTGAGGTTACAAATCCACTAACAATCAACCAAAGGGACTAGCTAGGTCCACAACCTCTATCAATCCATCATTCCTAATCAAAAATCAAACATGTCAACTTTATTTTTAGTATGCATGTGTGATATAACTACCAAATTAAACTTGAATCAAAACCAATCAAGGCACGCATTGGGTCTTACCCACTTAATTTAACATAAATCATCCTTATGCAAGTGTGCACAAAATCTTATTATTTAAACACGGCATAATACATACACAATTTTTTCACCAATTTACCAATGCAAAATTTTACACATGTGTATCGTAACCAGCAGATGGACTTGTTGAGGTTCTTTGACATCTGGCGATCCTCCTAGATCCTGCTTGCTAATCGTTGAGACCTCACCGGTACTTCCCATCCAATGCTAGGAGTACTATTCTTGCTCGTGAGCCCCCTGAGCCGCAAATGGGCCACGCACACAAATGCGAGAAAGCTAGCTCCCATCTCGCCTCGAAAGGTCGAGCTATCACTCTATAACCGAGCTAGGAATCCCAACTCCCAAAAGAAACATCAGTCAAAAAAATATCGATAGCGTAACCTTATACCTTCCAGTCATGATCCATTCCCCTCCTCTGCCATTTATTTTCTAGAGTTCTCTTAGTGACTAGTTGCCAAAATGCACATTAAATTCTTTTTATTAAATTATTATTAGGAAAATTCTCCCCCGTACACTTGTCACCTGATGCCTTAGTTGCACCAAAATTTCATTTAATTAATTAATTTAATTTCCCAATTTCCCTCACCCACCTAAAAACATTCCTAAAATCGCTCCTCGATGTCCCTTTATTCTCTCACATTCCCTTAATGACTGACACCTTTCTTAAATCTTAGTTGAGTTCATTTTAGGAAATTTCTCTAATACTAGATTCCTTCTATGTTCCACATTCCTTTTGCATTTATATTCCTCTTTTTATCTAAGTTCAAATTTAGCAAGTTTTGCACATACACAACGATTAAATTTTTAGATAATTTAATCCTCCTTTAAATTATAAATTTAATTTTCCCCCTTTTATTTTCTTCATCCGCCTCCCCCACCCCCCTTTATTAATTGTTTAATTGATTTTTATTTTAGTCCTTTTATCCTAGTTAGACCTAGGCTTCAAATTCAACTAGGATTATAAATTTTTTAAGGAAAGGGTTATAATTTAATAAACTTTACTTATGAAAATTAATTTAAGGCTGACCATGTCAAGGTAAGATATTGTTTTCTAGGCACCTAGGTTCATTGACTCACTAGTTTTTAAACGTCGCGACATGCCCTTGAAGACACACTACGTTCTCTAAGGGTGCCACTCGCCTTTTGACTGATTTTGGTAGATTTCGAACCCTTGGAGTCAATACTCCGTCAGGTGACCTTGTGTAAGACCGAGGGCCTCTAAGGAATAAGGACCTCACCTTATTGTGCACCCCTTAGAATCTTCATGAGAAACTGTCTTAATCTTCCCTCATGACATCATGGATGTATCGAAATAGGTAATCGTTAACCTACAGTTCGAGCCACGGTGGGAGTGCTAGTAGGATGTGGAAAAACTTCTACCACACCTCTCCCTCAATATCTTTGGTTGTCGTGCATGACCCCTTTACTCCAAATGTGAGTCTGATTAGAAATTTATTGCCAACCTGCATCCATCAATGAAACATGTTAGTGATCCAAAATCAAAATCAAATGTACCAGTCATATGTCACATATGATATCACAGAAATACGTAAACCATAAACAATCCACTCCCTGACTCGATCTGGAGTCCAAGGAGGTCCATCGATGCCATAGACATCCTCCATCGGTCCAGAGTCCTGCACTCTCATGAGAAACTAGTCAATAACAGATGTCTATACAAATATAATAAAATAACATATCATTATATCCACAACATTGTCATAATCCATAAGTGAAACATACAATCATATCATGAACCAAATCACTTGCATGGAAGTGTCCTCAAGAATAATTCCAATCAGGTGTGTGAAAGAGAAGGATGTTAGAGTCGTGTACCTAGATTACATTTTGATATTCAGTAGAACCAAAGAAGAACACCTGGAGCATGTAGGGCAAGTGTTGTAGAAGTTGAGGGAAGATAAACAATTGATAAATTTGAAGAAATGTACATTTCTAAAAGAGGAGTTAGTATTCTTGGGATTTGTGATTTCCAATGAAAGATTGAACATGGATCCTGAAAAGGTAAAGGCTATTTTGGATTGGCTAACACCTAAGTGTATATTTGATGTGAGACATTTCCATGGATTGGCAAGCTTCTACAGGAAATTCATTCAAAATTTCAGTGAGATTTGTGCATCACATACTAAATATATGAAGAAAGGAATTTTACAATGGACAACATTATCCATGAATTAGTTTGAGAACTTGAAGAAAAAGGTAACTGAACAACCAGTTTTGGTGCTTCCAGATTTCAATAAGTTATCTCAAGTGGACTTTGATGCAAGTGGTTCACTGATTGGAGCATTTTTAAGCCAAAAAGGAAAGTCAATCAAATTCTTTAACAAGAAATTGAATGATGTTAAGAAGAAGTAATATATTTATGATCAAGAGTTTTATGCTATTGTACAAGCCTTAAAAAAATGATGACATTAATTGTTAGCGAAGTAGTTTTTCTTATTTACTTATCATAAGGTATTGTAGTACATCAACAATCAAGGTAAGCTAAATGAGCATATTCTACAACAATTTTGAAATTGACCTTCTAGAGGATCTTAGGAACTTTATGAGAGAAGGTTGGTTTCCTCGTTGTGATTGTTTTAAATATTTTCCTAAGTTGTAATAGTCTAGGATATTCAAGAAGAAGGAAGTTTTTCCACGAATGTAATAGGATATGGAAGATTTAGATAGATTAGGAATTATGCATGGATCAGATCCTATATTTTAGGATCAGAATCAGGCTGTTGTAAGCTAAATGTAGTATTTGTGTAATTTTGGTCAGATTCGATCATATCTATGTGGATTGGATTGATATGATCCTCATTGTATTAAGGGTTTGATAGGTGAGAACAAAGAGTGTGAGTGCGTGAGATGAGTGCAAAGTGAGTGCAATAAGTGTGCGAGAAGCCAAAAGGAATTGAGCTTCATGTTGTAATCATATTTCTTCAAATGTTGAATAAAGTATTGTTTATGAGAATTACGCCCTTTGTACTATTATGCGAAGTCTAAGTGTAAATTGGTTAAATAATTGTGATTGCATGTAAGTGGAAAATTGTTTTGTGATTACAGACGAAGAAACCACATGTAGAGGAGTTCCATATCTGAACCAAAAACCCTATCTAAATCCTTATGTATTCATGTTTTGAGGCATGGATGGTCAAGATCAAATCGGGAGGATTAGATCAATAGTCCATAACATTTCGGGCATCGACATTTTATGGTTGTTTGGGTTTTGAATAGGCTTGAAATACCGAAGTCTCACGATCCAATATAGATGGCATATTTGGAATGGAAAGGAAATACGTTGTATGGAGGACAACGATCTAACATGGATCACGATAGGATCGACGGTGATCCTATCTTAAATGATATTATTGAAGTATTAAAGGGGACCCACAAGTTTAAGATATAACCATTGATTGGAGTGACATATTGACGGTGTATGATTAGCATGTATTAACAAGGTATCAAGAGGTTAACACAAGGAGGTCCGAGACCTCGTGGTCTAGTGACCCGAAATACATGGCATCCATTTATTCATATTTGTATTTCCACATGAAGTTCCACTGTGGACCACATAGGAAGGATTGGACGATTGAGATTAAATATTTGAATCCAAAGATCAATGGCCCTCATCGCAGGGAACTGCAACCATCAGAGGTTTTAAAATGTAGGAGGGCATAGAAAGTCTCGATGACCCAACTACGAGATATGTTAGGATGACGCCAAGTTTTGTGGTGGCCCACAATTTGTATTGAGGTTTGATTAAGAGAAATAAATGGTCCAGAAAGGATCCGAGATATACATCAACAACCCATATTGATCATGTACCTTCTCTCATAAGAATGTGGTTATTAGCATATGTTCATAGTGTATGATAACATGATAAAGGAAAAGAGATGAGTACCACCACAAGGTAAATTTTGAATTTCTTTTAATTTTGAAATTTTGTTCCATGAATAAAATCTGTTGAATTGTTTGAATACAAAGAAGGGAACCAATATGGATTGGTTGTTAGTTTGGTATCAGAGTGTACAACATCTGGGAAAGGAAAATTGAAGATGATATTTAGAATATGAGAAGGAAGAAACCAAGGCCAAGGAAGACATGTTGAAAATGTTGAATTCATTGAAGATATGAAAAATCTTCAAGAATGATTGGAGGAAATGGAAGTTGTTCAACGAAGATGTGTTGACTTGGGAGATGTCAGTGAAGAAGAATAATTTACAGAAGATGAAGAGGGAGCAGAGCCTGAAGAAGAAGGTGTTGAAGAAAAATTAATTAGAGTTATCATGGGAGTTATCTGTAGACCAAGAATGGAGGTGTCACTGTATGAAGGAAACTAGAATGTAGATGAATTGATGGACATGATCAATACTTTGGACAAGTACTTTGAATATGAAAATGTTCCTGATGAAAAAAAGGTAAAACTTGTTGTGACAAGGATGAAAGGACATGCATTACTATGGTGGGATGGAGTACAACCCAAGAGGCATAATAGAGGCAAGACAAGAATCAAGAGCTAGGACAGAATGGTTGCAAAATTGGAAGGTAAATTCATTCCCTGAGACTATAAAATTAATATTTTTAGACAAATGAAGAATTTAAAGCAGAGAGGTATGTCATTTAAAGAATACACTAAATATTTTTATAAATTAAATATAAGAGTTGATCATATAGAAGAGAATCCTGAGAAAGTTGCTAGATATCTTAATGGATTAAGATATGAAATCCAAGATGAAATTGACATTTCATCTCCTAACAATGCTAAAGAAGCATACCAATTTTCTCTTAAGGCAAAAGAAAAACTAGAAAGAAAGAAAAATAAGAGAAGTAGAGGTCACAGTTTAGCAAGAGGCAAAGGAAAACAAGGTGGTAGAGGAATATTTTCAGCTCCAAAGTTAGAATCCAGAAACTCACATAAGCAAGAACAATCACCAAGAGGTGGTAATTTTAGAGGGATAAGACCTTATCAAAGAGGAATGGGATCTTCTATCTTATGTTCTAGATGTAATAAGTTTGGGCATATATCATATGAATGTCCAAAAAATGCTTCCACCAGTAGAGGAAGTGCAAATGTTGTTCAGGAAGAAGAAGAAAGTGTGGAGTCATTTGTACATGAGAATGTACCAGAAGTTGGAGAGTCTTTGATGATGAAGAGAATACTATTGAAACCACATAAAGAGATTAAGGAACCTACAAAAAGGAAGACACTCTTCAGAACTATCTGTAAAAGAAAAGATAAATGTTGTAAAGTCATTATTGAGAGTGGAAGTATCGATAATTTGGTGTCTACATAGATGGTTGAAAAGTTGGATCTGGAAAAGAAAACACACCATGTTCCATACAAGGTGTCATGGTTGCAAAAAGGATATCAACTGATAGTGAATGAACAATGTAAAGTGGAGTTTCAAATTGGAAGATATAAAGACAAGGTATTGTGTGATGTTTTGCATATGGATGTATGTCATATTTTGCTAGGTAGACCTTGGGAGTATGAAAGAAAGGAAATACATGATGGAAGAAACAACACATATACATTGAGAAACATGGGGAAAAACACACTCTCTTACCATTGAAAGATGAAGGAGCGACTGAATAAAACAACTCATAGGTCTTGTTGGTCAGTGGAAAAGAATTTCTACAATATATTAAAAAGGAAGAGGTACAGTTTTCCCTGATTGGTAAACCAAAGGTAATTCTCACTAACACAAATTTAAATTATCTTCCTAAAGAAGTTAAATATTTGTTCTATGAATTTATTGCTATTGTGGTTGATGATTTACCAAATGAATTACCTCCATTAAAGAGTATCAATCATCATATATATTTAATTCCATAGGCTAACCTTCTGAATAAAGAAACATACAAAATTACCCCACAGGAGAATGAGGAGATAAGAAATCAGGTACATGAGTTGTTAGATAAAGGTCTAGTCAGAGAAATTTTGAGCCCATTTGTATTTCCAATAGTGCTAAGTCCAAAGAAATATGGAGGATGGAGAATGTGCACAGATTCTAGAGATATAAACAAAATTACAATCAGGTATATATTTCCATCACCTTGAATTGATGAATTGATGATTTGATGGATTGCTCAAGTGGTGCTAAATATTTTTCAAAATTGGATTTGAAAAGTGGGTATCATCATATGAAGATTAGAGAAGGATATGAATGGAAAATAAAATTTAAAATAAATGATGGATTGTATGAATGGTTGGTAATTCCCTTTGGACTCACAAATTCCCATAGCATTTTTATGAGATTGATGAATGAAGTACTTAAAGAATTCATTAGTGAGTTTTTCATAGTTTATTTGGATGATATTATGGTCTACAGTGAGTTTAGAGAAGAACACTCGAGACACATTGGGTTAGTTTTAGATAAACTACAACAAAAAAATCTACTAATCAATTTGAAAATGTGTATTTTTGTGAAGACAAAATTGGTTTATTTGGGCTTTGTAATATCTAGAGAAGGCTTGAAGATGGACCAAGAAAAGGTAAAGGCTATAATAAATTGGCCCACTCCAAAGAATGATTTCGAGGTAAGAATGTTTCATGGATTGGAAAGATTCTATCAAAAATTCATCAAGAATTTTAGTGGGATATGTGCTCCAATTATAGAAACCATTAAAGGAACCAAACATCCATTTAAATGGATAGAAACATTTGATAAGAGTTTTAAATTATTATAGAAGAAGATAACAGAACAACCAAGTTTAGCATTGTCATATTTTAATAAAATCTTTCAAGTTGAATGTGATGCAAATGGGACTGTAATAGGAGTTTTTCTAAGTCAAGAAAAAAAACCAGTTGCTTATTTTAGTGAAAAATTAAATGAAGAAAAAAAAATATTATTCAAGTGACAAAGAGTTTTATGCAATTATTCAAGCACTAAAGAAGATGGGACATTACCTCATGACAAAGGAATTTGTTCTTTACACTGATAATCATGCCTTGTAGTATATTAGCAGCCAAACAATAATAAATCAAAGACATGTCAAATGGATTGAGTTTTTGCATAATTTCACTTTTTTTATTCAACACATAAGTGGGCAATCAAATAAGGTAGCAGATGCATTAAGTAGAGTCAGTTTTATTTTACAAGAGTTTCAAGTAAATGTTGTAGGATTTGATGAGTTGAAAGAGATGTATAAGGATGATGTAGATTTTACATATTCTTATGCAGTCTATGAAAATCCATCAAGTAGAGATAAAACTCCATGGTTATATTATATGATTCAAGAAATTTTATTTTTTAAAGAAACAAATTATCCATTCCAATGTGTTCAATGATGGAAAACCTAGTGAAGGAAAAACACAGTGGTGGATTAGTAGGATATTTTAGATAGGAAAAAACATTTTCTCAGCTAAGTACATTTTATTTCTGGCCTGGCATGCAGATTGATGTCAAGAAATTTGTTGAAAGATGCAGAGTTTGTCAATAGGTAAAATGAAGGAGACAAAATATTGGATTGTATCAACCATTTCCAATTCCAAACCGACCATGGGAATCTGTAAGTATGGACTTTGTGTTAGGATTTCCAAGAACTCAACAAGATAATGATTCAATTTATGTGGTTGTTGATATATCCTGAAAAATTGCACACTTTATAGCTTGTAAGAAGACCAATGATGCAACTCACATTGCAGAATTGTTCTTTAAAGAAGTTGTTAGGTTGCATGGATTACCAATAATTATTGTTCTTGACATAGACACAAAAATTTTGGGTCATTTTTTGGAGAAATTTATGGAAAAATTTAAAGACCAATCTCAAATTTAGTTCAAGATAACACCCACAAAATGATGGAAAACAAAGGTGGTAAATAGAATTTTGGGAAATATTTTGAGATGTCTGGTAAGTGGGCACCCCAAACAATGGGATCAAGTGCTTGCACAAGTATATTTTTCTTGACGTTTGAATCTATTAAGATCGAAATGGAAACCTCATGAGGATATGAATCCCCCTACCTTTTTATAGAGGTGGTACTCCTCTCTGGATGAAAGATATGTCAATGATATCTTGGATTAGGAAGAATGCTAGAAAAAAGCCTCCAGATCTTTATTGATTGAATTTATTCATTAAAATGGTTCTTCAATAACTTGATATGATATTTAATTGTAGCAATAAGTCTTTTAACCATAAAAATATTGAAGGAGGGTTTCAATATCAGAATATCTTTGAGCTTAGCATCAAATATACAACCTTCTTAATTACTTACAAATACATCCATATCTTCTTCATGAGAAATAGGAGAGAATAATTTGATCATCTCAAATAAGTATAAAAGATCATTACTTATTAATATCAAAAGATAATTTTATAGGTCAATTTCAAATATCTCTTACTCAAGACACAAAGTTACAAAATACAATCGAAATTGACCCCGAAGTAATTCTTTATGGAGTTTTTTTCATGAAATATGTTCTTTATTACAAAATATATGATAGTCATATATATGGTTGTAAATACTCCATGATCATATAATAAAATTCTTTTGAAGAATACAAGAAGAACAGTCAAGAACTTAGCGTTGTGACCAATTAAGAGATTCAAGCATAAAGCTATGAGAAATGGTGTAGAAAAAGAAAAAGAGTGGAGAAGATGGATATTTATCTTCATTTATTAGATGCTTCACTGCATATGATGTTTGTACCTTCTAATCCTAATGTTATTCCCCTATCCCTATGATTATTCAACCATTGATGAAGCCATTCTTCTATTTTTAAAATTAGATCTTCTAACTACTTGAGTAGTTAGGGATTTTCCCTTCTTAATTTTCTGTACAATTATTTTCTTGAAACATTCACTTAAATTAATGCCTCATTTAAGTGCTTTTAATGATTTCACATCATTAAAATCTGTATCTTTTAAATGGTTCCATTTCCTTTTTTAATTAAATATTTTTAAATAAACTTTTATTTTGAAAATTTAATTAATTTCCCTTTTAAAAGGGGGATTGTGTTTTAATTGTATGAGTGTGATCTTTAATGTTTCAGCCATGGGAATCACTTCATATGTTATCTTCATCGTCTTATATTTTCAACGATATAGTTTTTTTCCAAATATGACCCCTGGATCTCAAGATATGACCTCATGAAGTTATGTTGTCAAGTAGGCTCATTAGATAACCAGTTGAGTGTTCTTATAATTTATGGAAAAAATGTATCCATTTTCAATCCTTGAAACCTATAAATTATCTTCTTCATCAAAATATATTTCCAACGATATAAAATTTGTGTGATTTCGTTGCCACGAACTCAAGTTATGGCCTCTGCAAGATCATGATTCAACAACCGTAGATTAAGTTTGATGGGGCAATTTTGGCCCTTGAATTGAATTTCATTTTTCCTTCTTTAGAAATTTCATCTTTTTATTCATAAAGGTTTTCCCACATGCATGGGATTATAAAATTATTAATGGTATATAATACTAAGTGTATCATACACTTAGTAAGAAACATGAAGAGAATATTATGGAGCTTAATGGGTTGACCCCTTAGAAGATTAATTAAATAATTAATATTTTGTCAGATGAGTCATTTTCCATATCTTTCCCAGTCATTGATGGGTCATCCATTCATGTGTCTCCACATGTCATCACCTCATATTTCAATAATCTACCACAAGTAATTAATAATATTGTGCCATGTGTCTCTAATAAGAATATGCCACATTTTACAAGTTGTATGTTTTCATGTGTCACCCATAATACGTTTCCATATGTAACCAATAATATGTTGCATGTGGACATATTTCATTGGTTAATAAAATTTCCATGTCATGCAATCATGGACTTCCACTTGTCATATCTTCATAGGTTTCCATGCAAAATAACTTGATTGGTTGGTAAATAATTCATGTGATTAAAATAAGGTTTAAATGTAAAGTTTAAATGAGTAAGAGTGAGCGAGAGGGGGTAGGAGTGGGTAGTTAGGGAGGGGGTAAATGAGGGTAGTGTTGGTATGGGGTGACATAGGGTGATGTAGGGGGACAGGGGGTAAAGTGTAGGTAGCATAGGTGAGGGAGGTCTAAAATGTAGGCATTGGGTAATGGTTCACGGGTTGGGGAGTGAGGGATGTGAGGGGTAAGTGAGTGAGGTGAGTCTGACTGAACTCCTAAGTGAAAAATAAAGTTAAGTATGTAGGGGGTGGGTAATATGAGTCTGGCGGGAAGAGAAGGGAGGGGAAGGGGGAGGCGGAGGTGAGGAGAGGGGGTATGGGAAGAGTTTAGTGAGGTGAAGTGTATAGTGTGGAGACATAATGGGTGAGGGGTTGTGAGGGGGAAAGGGGGTGAGAAAATGAAAATAAAACAAGTGTTGGGAGGTTATAAGAGAAAAAAATTCTAAGTGTGGAAAGGTGTGTAAGATATGATTCAATAAGTGGAAGGTTCCATAATGGTTCAAAGAGATGAAAATGGATCCAAGATAATTCATGGTTTCAATACATGACATGGTTCCATGAAAATGATCATGGTTCCAAGAATTCTAAATTCCAAGAAAAAATAGTTTTTATGCACATTGAAGAAGCACTTTTTGTTGCTTACACACAAACCTATATATATTGAGCATATGAACTCGGATTTTGAATCTGAAAAATGAGTGACAAAGATAATACCAAGGGATACACAATAAACTTGTCCTCATTAAAAAAAAATCTTATTTTAATATCATTTCATTATTATTATTCCAGAAGAGAGAAAATATAGATGACCATTTTTTGGTCAACAAGTTTGCATATAATGATTCACCTAATAGAAGCACATGATTAAGTCCATTTCATATTTTGTATGGAATGTATCATAGAGGAATTTATGAGTTAAGTAATCTAGGAAAACAATAAATTAGAAGTGCTAATGGTGAAGACTTTGCAGTAAGCATGCATGAATTGTAGGAAAGGGTCAAGCAACAACTACAGGACAATAACAACATGTACAAACAAAAGTCATATTTGAAGAGAAAACAATTGGATTGAATTTGGAGACTTCATGTTCATGGAAATCCTTAGAAGAAATAGGTTTCCTAGTGGGGAGTATAACAAATTAAAACTTAAAAAGATTGGGCCATGTAAAGTGTTGAGAAAAATTTCCTCGAATGCTATGAAATAGAACTTCCCATGTAACCTTGGAATTTCTCCAATATTTAATGTATCATATTTATACCCTTTCAAGGAACTAATATACAATTTCATAGTTGCACCTAACAATGACAACATTCAAACCATTGAATGGGAGAGAAAAATACCTATATCACAATAGAATTAGATTGAATCTATTTTGGATCAAGTACTTTTAGTAATTGATCAAGTGGAAAGGAAAACCACTTGAAGATTCCATGTGGATGACAAAAATAGAAATATCTAAGTATGATACAAGTATTGAAGAACTATTGCAACAAGCCCAAGAACAAGTCTTTCCTTCCCTAGGAGTTTGATGCAAGAGCATCTTCTACAACAATTTAGAAATTGACCTTCTAGAGAATATTAGGAACTTTATGAGAGGGGGTTGGCTTCCTCATTGTAATTGTTTTAATTATTTTCCTAAGTTGTAATAGTCTAGGATATTAGAGAAGAAGGAAAATTTTCCATGAATGTAATAGGATGTGGAAGAGTTAGATAAATTAGGAATCATGTTTGGATCAAATCTTATATTTCATGATAAGAATTAGGTTGTTGCAAGCTAAACGTAGTCTTTGTGTAATTTTGTTCAGATCTGATCCCAACTCTATGGATTGGATCAATCTGATACTTATTGTATTAAAGTTTTGATAGGCAAGAAAAGAGGGTGTGAGTATGTGAGATGAGTTTAGAGTAAATGCATGAAGTGTGCGAGAATACAGAAGGAACTGAGCTTGATGTTGTAATCATATACCTTCAGATGATAAATAAAGGATTGTTTTTTAGAATTACGCCCTTTCTACAATTGTGTGAAGTCTAAGTGTAAATTGGTTGGACAATTTTACTTGCATGTAAGTCGAAAATTATATTGTTATTGCAGGCGAAGGGATCACATGTAGAGGGGTTCCAGATCTAAACCAAAAATCCTATCTAAATCTTTGTGTATTCAGGTTTTGAGGCTTGGACGATCAAGATCAAATCATGACAATTAGATCAATGGTCGACAACATTTCATGCATCAACATTTTCTGGTTGTTTGGCTTTTGAATAGGCCTGAAATACCAAAGTCTCACGGTTCGATATACGTGGAATATTTGGAATAGCAAGGGAAGACATTATATGGAGGAGAACAATCTATCGTTGATCATGATGGGATCGACGATGATCTTGTTTTAAACGATATTTTTAAAGTATTAAAGGGGACCCACAAGATTAATATCTAACCATTGATTGGAGTGGAAGATTGATGGTGTAGGATTAGCACATATCAACAAGGTACGAGGAGGTTAACACAAGGAGGTTCGAGACCCTGCGTTTTGGTGACATGATATATGTGGCATACATTTATTCGTTTGTGTGGTTCCACACATGGTTCTGTCGTGGCCCACATAGGAAGAATTGGACGATTGAGATTAAATCTTCGAATCTGAATATTGGCGGTCCTAGTCGCAATGGACCATGGCCATCGAAGGTTTTAAAGTATAGGAGGGTATAAAATGTCTTGAAGTCCCGACACTAAGATACGTCAGGCTAATGTCAAGTTTCATGGTGTCCCATGATTTTCATTGAGGTTTGATTAAGAGCAATCAACGGTCTAGAAAGGATCTGAGATCTAGATCAATGACCCAGATTGATCGCGTACTTCCATGCATGAGTCCATTGTTCTTAAAATATGGTCATATGACTAAGGAGTTTAGTGCTCAAAATCGAGTCCTTCGATCATAGTGTTTAATCACATGATAAAGGAAACGAGATGAGTACCTGCACAAGGTAAATTTTGGATTTCTTTTAATTTCAAAATTTTGTTCGATGAATAAACTCTGTTGAATTGTTTGAATATGAAGAAGGGAACAAGTCAAGATTGGTCATCACTAAATCAAAAGCATTCCAAATGGGTTGAATTTTTTCAAAGTTACTCGTTTGTTTTGAAGCACAAGTATGGAAAGTTGAATAAGGTTGTGGATGCGTTAAGCTGGAGAATAGCGTTATTGAATACTTTGTCAATTGAAAATGTTAGTTTGGAATGTATGAAGGAGTTGTGTGTAGAGGATGTATATTTTGAAAAGACGTAGAAGAGATGCAAGGCAAATTGGAGAATTGATAGAACACCGTATTTGTATTTTCACATCCAAGAAGGGTTCTTGTTTAAGAATCAAAGTTTGTGCATTCCACAGAGCTCATTGCAGTTAAATCGTGTTAGAGAGTTGTATAACATAATTTTGGGTTGATATTTGGCATTGATAAGACCATAGCATTAGTAAGGGAAAGATACTTTTGGCCCAACATCAACAAGGATGTTAAGAATTTTGTTGTGTGCTATAAAATTTTCTAGTTAGCAAAAGGAAAGAGACAAAACTCTGAGTTATACACATCATTGTCGTACCCGAGAGGCCATGGGAAGATATAAGTATGGACTTTGTTTTGGGACTTCCTAGGACACAAAGAGGTCATGATTCTATGATGGTTGTAGTGGAAATTTTTTTGAAGATGGCACATTTCATACACTTAAGAAAACCAATGATGAGTTTTGGATTTGGTTAATTTTCCATATCTAGAGGACAAAATGTGTGATTATTCAAGTGATCTTGCAAAGGGCATACAAGAGATGCATGAGTAGATGAAACATAAGCTACAACAAAACAATACTAGATATAAGCAAGGAGCATATTTTCGAAGAAGACAAAAGGATTTTGAGGAAGGAGAGTTGGTAATGGAATATTTAAGGAAATAAATATTCCCCAAAGGTACATACATAAACTAAATTACAAGAAAACTGGACCATGTCAAGTCCTGAGAAAGATTTATGATAATACCTATATTAGAGCTACTCAAGAATTTTGACATTTCCCCAATATTCAATGTGGTTGACTTGTATCAGTTTCATGAGGGAGAAGAAGATGATGAAGAAGCTACATTGGTTAAATGGAAGAAACAACTTGGTCAGTTGAAATACATGGTCATGGCTTTTAGAGGATTCAAGTGTCTCTATGCCAACCACTTGAACCCTATGCTGCTCTCCAGAAACAATAACAATTATAAGCATTTGAAATCTTGTTCAATGTCCAAGGGGGAAGTTATATAGGTTATGATTGTTCTTCCAAGGAATAGTGGATTAAGGATGAGGTCTATCTTTCCCTCTCGCTATTTTCAGTCAACTATTACAAGAGAAACAACCAAACTCTTCATCCAACACCTTCACTTTCGATGTGCACCGCTATTCATTTTCATGGTTGGAATCGCTTGCAAGTCTTGTATGGATGAGAAACAAC
>ML786589.1:512221-523146 GCA_009831015.1 Picea engelmannii | reverse complement strand
GTGATATTGGTCCATTGTTATTTGTTTTTATTTTTATTTCCATGCTCATGTTTTTATTTAGTTTTTGTTTAATTCTTGTTAATAGCTTAGTTGTTTTCTTTCTAACCTTTTACATTACAGCTGTCATGACTAGCAGAACCCAAATAGGCATGTAAGCACTCACTTTTTGCTCACACATCGACGAAAAGAGTGCAAACAGGTGGGTATAATGACAAAATTCTATGTGATGTTATTCCTATGGATGTTTGTCATTTATTGTTGGGTAGACCGTGGAAATATGACAGAAATGTGGTTCATGATGGGAGAATGAACACATATACTCTGGAGAAGAATGGGAGAACCCATACGTTGCTTCCGATAAAGGATAAAGAGGTGAAGCCGGAAGTAGACAGCATAATACTTCTCATGAGTGGGAAGGAACTTCTTACAGAGGTTGAGAAGAATGAAGATCCACAATTCTTTGTGATCAGAAAACCGAGAATTGTTCTAACTAGCACAAGAGTGGATGATTTTCCAGATGAGGTTCAGGAACTGCTGGAAGAGTTCGCTAACATCATAGTGGACGAATTACCTCATTCATTGCCATTAGTGAGGAGTGTGATCCATCACATAGACCTCATAGCAGGAGCTAGTTTGCCAAATAAATCCGCGTATAGGTTGACGCCGCAAGAAAATGAAGAGGTCAAGAGGCAGGTCCAGGATTTGATGGACAAAGGGTTGGTCAGGGAAAGCTTGAGTCTGTGTGTTGTACCAACAGTACTCAGTCCGAAAAAAGATGGAGGCTGGAGGATGTTTACCGACTCAAGAGCGATCAACAAGATAACCATTAGATACAGGTTTCCACTGCCGAGAATGGATGATCTGATGGATTTCCTGAGCGGGGCAAAGTATTTTTCAAAGATAGTTTCGAAAAGCGGATATCATCAGATTCGCATGAGGGAAGGTGATGAATGGAAGACAACCTTCAAGACAAATGAGGGATTATATGAGTGGCTAGTCATGCCGTTTGGCTTGACGAATGCGCCAAGTACTTTTATGAGGTTGATGAACGAAGTCCTGAGGGAGTTCATCGGGAAGTTCGTTATTGTTTATTTGGACAATATACTGATTTACAGTAAATCAAAGGCTGAACATATGAAGCATTTGGCCATAGTGATGAGAAAGCTACAGCAGGAAAAGTTGTTGATCAACATGAAGAAATGTTCGTTCATGAAGACAGAGCTCATTTAATTGGGTTTTGTTATTTCGGCGAATGAGTTGAGGATGGATCCAGATAAAGTGGACATGATCAAGAATTGGCCATCACCGAGAAATATTTTTGAGGTGAGAAGCTTCCATGGTTTGGCTAGTTTCTACAGAAAGTTCATTAGGAATTTCAGTGGGATTAGCGCAGCAATGATGGACACAGTGAAGAAGCGGCATAATTTTTTTCATTGGACAGCCGAGGTTGAGAAGAGCTTTAATCTGTTGAAGCGGAAGATCACAGAGAAACCAGTGTTGGTGTTGCCAAATTTTCGGAAGACATTTCAGGTGAAATGTGACGCAAGTGGATATGCCATAGGAGCGGTCTTAAGTCAGGATGACAGGCCAGTTGCATATTTCAGTGAGAAGCTGGATGAGGCAAAGATGAAGTACTCCACGCATGACAAAGAATTTTATGCTATCATACAGGCGTTGAAGAAGTGGAGGCATTACTTGATCCCAAAGGAATTTGTATTGTACAGTGATAATCATGCATTACAATTTGTGACTCAACAGGAAAAGTTGAATCAGAAACATGCAAAATGGGTAGAGTACATCCAGAATTTTACATTTGTAATTAAACACATTTTAGGTACTGCTAACAAAGTGGCTGATGCTTTGAGTAGGAAATGTTTGTTGCTGAAGGAGTTCCGAGTCAAAACATTGGGTTTTGAAAATCTCAGGGACATGTACGCAGGAGATGCAGATTTTGGTGAGGCGTATGAAGCAGCTGAGAATCCAGTTCTCAGAGATCGGAGCCCTTGGATAGATTTCATGATCCAGGAAGGATTATTGTTCAGAGACAATCAACTGTGAATTCCGAATTTCTCCATGAGGGAGAACCTGTTGAAGGAGGAGCACAGTGGCAGATTAGCGGGACATTTTGGCCATGACAAAACATTCGCGAAGCTGAGCGAATCATATTTTTGTCCGGGGATGCGAACAAATGTCAAACGGTTTGTTGACAGATGTCGGATTTGTCAGCATTCGAAAGGGAGAAAGCAGAATGCAGGTTTTTATCAGCCATTTCCCATACCAGAGAGGCCATGGGAGACGATAAGCATGGATTTTGTATTAGGTTTTTCGAGGACGCAAAGAGGATTTGATTCTATCTTTATGGTCATGGACAGGTTTTCAAAGATGGCACATTTTATACCATGCCAGAAGACCAGCGATGTGACGCACATCGCAAATCTGTTTTTCAAAGAGATCGTTAGACTTCATGGATTGCCGAAAAGCATAGTTTCGGACAGAGACACTAAATTCATAGGGCATTTTTGGAGGACGCTATGGAAGAAGCTAGGAACTAACTTGGCGTTTAGTTCTGCGTATCATCCTCAGACAGATGGACAGAGAGAATTCATCAATAGAAGTCTGGGAGACTTGTTGAGAAGCTTGGTGACAGAGCACCACAGCAGCTGGGACAGCGTATTGCTACAGGCAGAGTTCGCATACAATGATTCAGTGAATTGGAGTACAGACAAGAGCCCATTTCAGATTGTGTATGGCACATAGCCGAGAGGAGTTTCTGAATTGCGAGATTCAGGACAGATTGCTACTAGCAGCGCTAGTGCAGAAGAATTTGCTGAGGCGATGAGAGAACTTCACAGTAGAGTGAAGCAGTGATTGATAGATTCAAACCAGGAATATAAGCGCAGGGCATTTCCACATCGGAGACAACTTCAGTTTGAAGTTGGCGATCTAGTTCTGGCACACTTAAGGAAAGAAAGGTTCCTGAGGGGAACATACAATAAATTGAAAATGAAGAAAATCGGACCATACAGGGTTCTGAATAAATTCGGAGAGAACGCATATGAGATTGAGTTGTCGGAGGGCATTGGGATATCTCCGATATTCAATATCTCAGACTTATATCCATATAAGGCTAAGGAAGCAGGAGCTGGAAGTGATGAACAACCAGGGATCCAGTGGCAGAAGCAGATGCCAGTTGCAGAGAAGCCGCAGATGGAATACATACTGGACAGGTGAGTGGGTAAGAAGACCAGAAGAAAAGAATACTTAGAGTATCTGGTCAAATGGAAGAATCACCCAGTGGAGGATGATAGCTAGGAGAGCGAAGCAGTGATACAGAAGCATGGACAGACCGTGCAGGAGCTCATGGATAGGAGCCCATGAAATTTTTCAAGCGAGGGAGTATGATGCAGGAGCATCACCCACGTCAAGCGAGCCAACACAAATCTCTTTTTGAAAGCACCTTGAGATTATTGCGCAAGTCTTTAATGAAGACATTTATGAAAGAACACTTTGTATATTGTAATGGACCTTGAGCGGATAGCTCTCGTCCTTAGGTAGATGAGGAATTTAATAGATTTAATGTTGTTAGATAGGAATTTAATTTAGATTTGATAGCTTTAGAATGCAAGAGGGAAACGGGATATAGACACCCTCCTTTGTACATTGTATTATTATTCGAGAGAGCATTCAGAAGAAGAAGAGCATGCAGAGAAGTGTGTGAAGAACTTCCATGTACAGACAGTGAATTAATAGAAAAGCTTTGATTCAATTCCATGGTTGTGTTATTCTCTGTGTATTGTTGATATTATGCTCATGAATGTTTGCTTCTTGTCATACATTTGCTTTTATGTGTTGTGTATGTGATTTAATGGTTGAATTGAAGTCTGTGAGTACAAGGAGTTAGTTCCAATTGTTTCTCTATCTTGAACCAGAGAATTCCTGTAAGGAGTGCAGTTGAATCGTCCGCAAGGAGTGCGTTGACAGCAGGGTTCAAGTAGAGGTAACTTTTGTTCTAAGTTCTCAGAAGTGCAGATTGGGCACCGGAGCCGTGCAATGCGTGCGCAAGCTAGACGAAGTCTCAGAGTTGCGATTTTGAGCAAAGGGATTGAAATATTTCTGCTGCAGGAGTGCGCAGGATCGAAGGCTTCATCACTTAGTTGTGTTGAAGATTTGCCGCAAGGAGTGCGTGCAAGAGTTCTTCCTGAGGGATTTGAAGTGGCAAAAGTTCAGGAGGAATAGGCCTTCAAGGTTGTCGAAGGGCAGCGGAGAGAAGTTGCGCGAGCAGGTTGAGAAAAAGCGTCGCAGGGTTGGCGAACTCGTCTCGTGGAGAGACACTTCTTGTTCGTGGATTGCGCAAGAAGGGAAGTGGATGGTTGGTATTCTCCATGGAGAATCCATGAATTTCTGTGAGTCGTTGGGTCTCTTGGAGTTGCAGGAAGTCTACAGTGCAGGAGCGGAAGAAGGTTCAACGCTCGAGAGAGCAAGAGCCGTCGATCGGGATCACGAGGAGTGCAGAGCTACTCATAGATCGGCTATCGGACCATCGCGGGAAAGGAGCAAAATATTTGGTCGCAGAAGTTGTGAGAGTGCGAGGAGCGACATTCCGACAGCCACGTAAGCAGTGTGGGCCACAGGTGATAGTGGAAGACAGGTGGCGTAAACTATTGGAGGTTCGGCTTCTCGGGCATCGGGAGTTGAAGAGGGAATTATTAGACCTCGCGAGTAGTGAAGTCGCGAGGTCGCGATATTTCGGGTATCGACGTCTTGGGCATCGGGAGTCGAGGTAGGAATCACTTGACCTCACAAGTGGAGAAGTCACGAGAGAGCGAGACCGCGAGTGTCGGCATTTCAGCGTCTCGTGCATCGGAGGTTGAAACCTTAAGCAATTGGTGTCACGGGTTGCGAAGACGCGACAGAGAGAAGTTTCGATATTCTGATAAGACGAAGAAAGGGAAGTCGCGAAGAGAACTATGGGTGTATATTTCCTGATAGGGAAATAAAAGAACTTAGACGTTCTTCGGGCCGAGAGGGGAACGAAGGTCCTGGAGAAGCGGTTGTGCTCTGAGGAGTGCGGTAGGCATCACCTTGGTATGGTTTTGCATCCCTGTTGCAACGAAGTTTTGTCACTATTGCCACGCTTTTTAAGGAAAACCTATCTTGATGGTGATGACACGTGAAGGGCTAATTTCGTCGTTGTTTCCACGAACACCTGGTTCATGGATATAGCGACGAAAATAGTCTTTGCTTTCGTGGAAAGTGCAACATATATGTGTGGCAATAGAAATGAAAAATCGTGGAAAACTTGGTCATATGTATCAGTGATCCCAAGCAACCAGCGAAAACAACAATAACTGCGATAATCAAATTCATGAATCCATCAATCCTGAACCACAGTTAAACATGGCACACGAATAAAAAATCACACAACACATCAAGACCATATTAAATCCAAGGCGCACAACATTATCAGTTAATTATAGGTGCAAACCCACAAATGCCAAATGCCATCATCCATCATAATAAAATTTTCATCTCACGCAAAAGGACTAATATCTAAAACCATACAATATATTATAATTCAGTGCGCGCATGGAGTCTAAATCCTCGACTAGTCATACATCACACCATTGAATTGTATGTGAGAATTATATTCAATTAAACCATCATTTACCCAACAACAATTCAAGACACAAGAGATATCGATTTTATTTCCCAAGGTGCAAGAGAATGCAAGTAATAAATCAGTCATGCATCAATACTATTAAAGGCGCAACAGTAACCAAATTCTAATCCAATCAGGCATCATCAATATTCAATGGAAAACTAGTTATGATTCCATCATACAATAACAATTTAACGGCACAAGTAAGTTTATTGTTAATCAATCAGATGTCAACTATTCTAAGGACACACTAGTAATAAAACTACTTAATTAGTCACACATGGACATGGTACCACGGCGAGCGAGTAAGATAAAAAAAAAACATTTTAAGGTATTTGAATACTAGATCTATCTACCAAGCCAACCTTTCATTTCACGTCTCACTGCAACTATAGGGTCAATCCAAATAAGCATAGAAGAAAAGAATAAATCTTCTTACAATCCATTAAATGAGATCTAGTTGATCTATAAATTCAAAGCTATAAATTAAATTCTTCTGGGAGGTTAAGATTGAGGAAGTCTAATTCAAGAGTAAAATCCACTTCCAAAAAGGTTAGTAGGAAAGGAAAGACACTAAGGCTGCGAGTTTTAAATTAGAATTCTTGTTAACCTTGCAATGTCATTGGACTTTTGGGTCTTAATATGTATATAAACAAGGGAGGTTGCAGTGCAACAAGTCCCTGCTTTAAGTGGAAAGAGTTGGAAGGAGTTTGTATTGGACTGATGAGTAAAGCCAGGAAGAGCTTGAGATGCAATAGTCATGGTCCTTGCAGTAGCTGTCCAACCAATCACAGGGAGCTTCTCCATGGCATCTTGTGCAAAACACTCCACGTTAATACAAAGACCATTCCATCAAAATTCCATGCCATGACAAATAAGTCAAGTAGACGTGCCCTATAATCAACTCGTTATTAATTTTTTATATTAAAATAAATATAATACTCTCCATCTTCATTTACCGTGAGCACAGTTGCCCTTTCACATGTTTTCTTAAAAGATTTATTATTAAAAATTATTTTCCCAGTACGCCAAAGGCATGTAAGGCTTTGGGATCTTTGAGTGGAAGACTCACTTCCCCAACAAATAAAATTTGTCACGGCCCCTGCGTAGGTACTCGGTTTTCACATCCCAACATATTTTTTTGTGTAATATATTTTTTTTGAACGTCGTGAATGCCAAATATATTATATTTTTTGAATTGCAAGAGACTGGACGGTTCAGAAGAATTCATTGTAAAAATAAACAGGTTTTTGTGAATATGGCAGAATACAAGAGGATTTGCTTTAGTTTTTTTAATTTTTAATCTCTGGTATGGACTCAACATTTTGTGCAAGCAGAATGTGTGGAGCTTCAATGTTTTTTTTTGGCGTATCAAGCATATCATGTGGCCTGTATGAATCCATTGGCACACCATTTTTGGAACAAAGACAACTCTATGTAGAATGAATGACAACTTGTCTCATTATCATTTTAATAAATAATATTTTTCAACCCATCAATAAGGCACACTTTATGGATGGGCCCTCCACTTGGTTTACATGCACTATGTCTGCGCATCGGCCTACACCTCGCACTCTTGCGTCACACTTGGGTTTCAGTTGAGCCCCCAAGATGAGAAAAATTAGTTTATATATGTAAAAGTGTTCAATTTCACTTCAATCCAACTCCCATTGAAATCTTATGAAGCAACGATAAAGTTTATCTATTTCTGTGTGAGCATTGCAGGTGATGTTGTTGGGTCATAATGATAACTACACTTCCGATGTCCAAATGCAAGTGACGATTGCATTCAACCATTTTGGCAAAGGTCTTGTCCAGCGGAGAAATGATGCTGAACGGTGCATATTTCACGCCATCCGGAGAAGTGGCATCTTCAGAGTATATAAAAGCATCGAGTTTGGCAGAGAGGCCTTCCATTGATGTCGTACCACTCACCTAGGATGCTTGCATCAACCACTTTCCATAAATAGAAAGTTCTCCAATATTTATCATTTAAATATTCCTTCTTGATTTTGTCACCTTACTTTATCATTTAAATAATATTTCTTGATTTTGTCACTTCTCTTTATTATTTAGATAATCATTTCTTCTTTTAGGTCACTTTGACTTCTTTGACCTTGGGGGCTTCAAGTCTTCATATGGGGATCCTCCAACTTCATAAGGCCATAACTCTCAAACTGTGAGGAGTTATGTGACATTCCACATACCACCGGAAATGGCATGACAAGCACTATACATCTAGGATAGTTTCACCAACAAATTAATTGATCTTCATCTCATTATTCCACATACAAGCATGGGTCCTCCAATCATTCTTCTAGGATAACTCAATCCGCAAAGCGTCTTCTCGTGAGGGCTTTCACCATAAGGGGACCACTTTGGAGTTCATCCATTTGTGCACCTTATCAACCATGATAATAATGATTCATCTTTGCATCAATTCACCACTGCATCATATACATCAGCTATGCATCATCAATTAGTTTGATCAATTATTTTCCACTTGACATCTATCAATCTTTCAAGGATATTTTATTATATACATTCTTCATCAATCAACAACCAATCAAGCCTATCAATCAATCCGTCACTTGACATCAATCAATCAATCAAACCATTGGCATCAATGACAACATGAAAACCATTGGCATCAATGACAAAATGATCTAGCAATCTCCCCCTTTGGCATTGATGGCAATACCAACATTGATGTCAACACCCATTACCAATTATTGATGTCAACATGTAGATAAGGCATGCTCTACATCAATAGTCAATGTGACTATTTCTTCCCATCAATAGAAATCAATCACATCAATGTGATTAACTCTCCCCCTTTGACATCAATGGCAAAGGGCCATTTTCCTCTTGGGGCTGCTCCCCCTGCTTTTCTCTGAATAATCTCTCCCTTTTTGAGCAAGGGATATCACTCTGATGTAATGTTGAAAATACATTGCTCATACTCCCCCTGTGACCATCACTCCCCCTAGAATTATGCCTCTGTGCACTTTCTTCAAATATATGGCTATTTTCTATATATGCATCTGATAAATATCTCCTCCTAGACTCATGGGAAGAAGAATGACTCCCCCTAGGGGTATGTCTCTCCAATGTGCTACCATACAGTGATCCTTGCACATGTTCATGCATCAAACTCATCCCATACCAAGCATCATGAAGCAAATGATATGTCAACAATGAAATAGAGAATCATGAACAAAATATCAACCAAGTACATCATGTGCCAAAATGTGCCCACCATGCACAACACCCATGTACATCAACCATGTACATCAACATCATGCAATGTGCCAAAGAATATCGTCCATGGAATGTATAAATCATATGCCTCCATCAACATGTGCATCTACCAATATGTCAACCATGTGCATCTACCAATATGCCAACCGATGTATCATATCACTCATGATATGTCTCCATCATAAACCAAGTGCCACAATCATGTATCTCAAACAATATGCCATATATTGTTTTGCTAATCAAGTAGTACGAATGGTGTAGTATCATCAAGCATATGCCATATATGAGTGTACCAAAACTTGTACACCATTATGCACCAACACCACAAAATGATGAATCCCATACATGTATGCCAAATCCTTCATAAAACATGTGCTAATCATACTGCTAGCAGGTGCCTCTACTAGTGTACCAATCATTCATCGAATTTAAATGTACAACATAATCATCTCATCAACTTCACCAACTACATGTCTCAATATGTAGCCCAACCACATGCAAAATGCATGCACCGTGATATCCATCATCATAAGATATATCAATGAAACTGTACCAGCCATGTACCCCAACATTTTATTTTATATAATCCAATAGATGAGCATTTGATCAGCATCAATCCATACTCATGGGTTAGTGCCATGCACCCAAGATTTATTTTTCATCATCACCTTACATGATCTAACATAGAACCATGAAAACCTACAGCAAAAAGTGTCAGAACCTGCAACAAAACATGCCATACCTTGCATCAAACTCCAAGCCATGTGCATTGCCTTTTTCCCAAGTCTTTACCATATATACGCGGCCTACTACACAACATCTCATGTATGTATGTGACCTATACAAGGTCAGCTTGTGTATGTACGTGACTAATACCATCGTCACCTACGTATGCTTCAGTAGATGACTTACTTGAGCTTCCCTTCAGTCTTTCATCATGTTTTGGTTGCTCTGTCTTCTTCACCCACTTCTGTAGATGTCCCTTCTCCTCAGAACTTGAGCTCTGAGCATCCATATTTTCAAAGATGTCTCCCTTTCTTAGTTCATTCCTTCTTATAGCCATGCTATGTGAAGTTCTCATCATGGAATTTCTTCTTGTGTTCCAACACTCCTGGGATTTGTGGCCAAATCCACTAAAGTTGTAGCATCTCATGGTGTTACAGTGAACAACAATGTGTCCTACTTGATCACATCTCCAACACCTCGTGGTGTTATAAAATCTTCCATTATATCTCCTTTCATAATATCTAGACTCAAAAGATTTGTGACCATATCCATTACATGAATAACAATTCCCATGAAAAATACTTTCATACCTTTGCTTTGGTGTCCCAAGAATTGCTTCTTGATCTCTTCCTTGCTTTGTTCTTTTGAAAATTTATTTTCCTTGTGTAGATGGTTGTTTTGCAACATTGTCTTCCTTCTTTGATGGACTTACCTCATGCTTATTTGAGGTGCTTTCTTCAACATGTGTATCTTCTCCTTTGTATCCAAGACCTGATTTATCACATGATGATCTTTGGCTTTCCAAGATCTCATCCAAGATTCGTGAGCTATTCAAGAATTTGTTTGACTTTTCCACCTTCTTTCTAAGGTCAACAATTTCAGCTTCTAACTTACGACAAGACTCTTCCTTTTCATTTATTTGAATCTTCAGTAGTTCCTCTATTATTTTGGCTTCTTCAATTTTGGTCTTGATATGGACAATAGTTTCAAAACTTTTTCTAATCTCATCATCTACATTCATATCTTCTTTTCCATCCTTTAGTCTTGTGATCTCTTCTTCCTTTTCTTCTAATTGAGTCTTATTGCTCTCTTCTTGTTCCTTGATCATTTCTTTTAACTTCAAAATGTACCTTAGACTCCTCCTAAGAAACTTCTTAGTGTTATCTGAAAGATAGTTATAGTCTATATAATAATGATCACTTCTATATCTATATAAACCCTCTTCAATTTCCTTTTGAAGTTTTAATAGATTTCCTTCTATTCTTTTCATGGGATAAAT
>ML786589.1:487690-511994 GCA_009831015.1 Picea engelmannii | reverse complement strand
TGATCACTTCTATATCTATATAAACCCTCTTCAATTTCCTTTTGAAGTTTTAATAGATTTCCTTCTATTCTTTTCATGGGATAAATTCCATCAAACTTTACACAAACTGTTTCTACATCTTCTTCTTCACTTGTAGAGAAAAAATCATCATCATCATTGCAATCAAGGGTGTTTGAGGGTTCTTTACCTTCATTTGAAATATCTTCACTATCTTCCTTTTTGCCAATACCAACACATAATTCTTTGCCTTCATTTGAAATGTCTTCAAGATCTACCTTTGTGCTATCATCACTTGATTCTCTATCTTCACTTGAAATGTTTTCAAAATCACATTTAGAAACAATGCATTCAAGAGTTTTTGGAGATTCTTTACCTTTGATAATCTTGATGGAGTGGTCTTCACCATCTTCCTTCTCCTTCTTGCTTTGATATGTATCTTCTAGCTTTAGCCAAAGATCCTTGGCGGAAGTGCATTGTCCCATGCTCTCTTTGATAGGGCTTGAGAGTCCACTAAGAATGGTATTGAGAGCCAATGCATTATTCTTCTTTTCTTCCCTTTGAGCTGCAAACTTTGACTTTTTCTTCAATGAAACTAATCCACCAATGGTTGCCTTCCAAATAGTTGCTCCCATTTCCTTCAAATCTATTCTCATCTCTATTCTCCAAGTAGAATAGTTTTCCTCATCAAGGATTGGAACTTCACCATCCATTTGTGTGTCTATAGATCTCCTTCAAGATTGTTAAGGCTTGTAGTGAAGGCCCGCTCTGATACCAATTGTTGGACACACCTACCACACTTAGAGGGGGGGTGAATGAGTGTGGGGCTCTTTTTTCCAAAGCTTCCATCTTTACATAGAACTCCTTAGTTAACATTCAACATTTACTCATTACCCATTGTTGTCATTTATAACCAGTTAGATGTGAACATATATCAGCAAAATATATCAGCAATATATCATCAACAAGTCATCATCACAAGGAACACAAAGAACACAAGATGTATGTACATTTTTTTCTTTTTATTATGGACAAAAATCCAGGGGTTTATCATCAAAAATTGAATAGAGTACAATTCTACAAGAGCACCATCTCTATAATGCAAGACTCATCTTACACCCTCAGCACCAACTGAGATGAGGCAACAATCCTCAATAGATATCAATCTGTCAACAGGTATGTGACATGTCAGTAGTGCAGCCCACATGTGTGTGCGCCTTGGCTCACTACATCATGCGTATGTACGCGTCCAGTGTATATAGCATCCTGCGTATACCTTCTGAGTTGTTTAGGGTTTATCCTTCAAGATCAAATCAGATCATCTGCAAACAATGTATCATTCTCTTCTATCTCTGACTATCCAATTTGACCACCAGCCAACACATCCAAGCTCTCCAATATCTTGCTCATGCTCCACAACAAATCAATATGAATGTTATCTCAATCATGTAGAAAGAACTATTATACCATAGAAATTATGTCACCACTAAATCAAAAGAATATTGCTTACTCCATCAACCAAATCAATCAAACTGAACCACATCATAGAAGCCATACCAAGAATGCCCTAAGCATTCACAACGCATCAAACAATAGTATCCATCAAGACAATAATGTAACCATACCAGTGTCTCAGTGATAGATCTGACCCCATAGAATGCAGATCTGGAACCTGCCTCATCATCCAAGAGCTTGGCACCATCTCAAACACAAATCTCCATGATTTTATCCACTATACGCTCCATGTACACAGTCAGCCCATGTATACCTCAATGTATACACACCCTATACACAGACAACCCGCGTATACCTCAGAAGCTAGAGTTTCTAAAGCTCTGAGAATTTTTCCATCAAGATCTCCAACATTGCCAAAATTTTGATGTGTCCATGAGATCCTCCTCTCGCTCTGTTCCTGAAAATAGATCTCCAATCATGCTCAAGAGTTTCACACCAAAAATTCTCAAGAAACTCTCCATCAATACTCCAAAAGATATTCACAAGAAGCTCTCCATTGATCCACAAAAAGGATGAAATGCAAGAGTCCATAGCTATCTTATTTATACTTTCATCCTCTATGTCACTTAACCCATTTTTAGGTCACTTAACCTACTTTCCTTATTTTAGGGTTAACCACTTTCCATAAATAGAAAGTTCTCCAATATTTATCATTTAAATATTCCTTCTTGATTTTGTCACCTTACTTTATCATTTAAATAATCTTTCTTGATTTTGTCACTTCTCTTTATTATTTAAATAATCATTTATTCTTTTAGGTCGCTTTGACTTATTTGACCTTGAGGGCTTCAAGCCTTCATATGGGTATCCTCCAACTTTGTAAGGCCATAACTCTCAAATCATGAGGAGTTATGTGACATTACACATACCACCGGAAATGGCTTGACAAGCACTATCCATCTAGGATAGTTTCACCAACAAATTAATTGATCTTCATCTGATTATTCCACATACAAGCATGGGTCCTCCAATCATTCTTCTAGGATAACTCAATCTACAAAGCATCTTCCCATGAGGCCTTTCACCATAAGGGGACCACTTTGGAGTTCATCCATTTGTGCACCTTATCAACCATGATAATAATGATTCATCTTTGCCTCAATTCACCACTGCATCATATACATCAACTATGCCTCATCAATTGGATTGATCAATTGGTTTCTACTTGACATCTATCAATCTTATCAAGGATATTTTATTATATACATTGTTCATCAATCAACAACCAATCAAGCCTATCAATCAATCCATCACTTGTCATCAATCAATCAATCAAACCATTGGCATCAATGACAACATTCAAACCATTGGCATCAATGACAACATGATCCAACACTCTCAAACTCCAAATTAGGGGTCTAGCAAGTGCTAGCTCCTTTCCCCTACTCTTCATCAATATGACCCTTTGTTATGAGTTGGGGCCACTCTTCCGAGTGCTATTGGCATTCACAATTAGGGAAATTGCGAATTGACTCTCCTCCCCTCTTATGAAGTCCAAAATCCCAACTTCAATCACCTGAGATCAACGGTCTGATATTTCCCGTGACACAACGATCCAGATCCTTTCTCGCGAATTGGGACTTCACGTTTTGCGACTTTGGAAATTAGTCTCCTTCGTTCTCTAAACTCCCTCTTTCCCGAAATCTCCTTCCCACGAAAGAAATCAACGGTCTAATATTCTCCTAGATCGACGTCTCCTACCTATACTGATCTTTCAAGTATTAAATGACTCTCAACCTTATCCTCCTCGCAGATTCTTTGGATCTAATGACACATGGCTATCGGTGCTTCTCCCTCCAAGAGTCTCTACTGTCCATCCAAGTTATCAATAGATCCTTACCAAATAACTTGGCATCAAGCCTTATGAGCTTGAATTCTTTCCTAACTTGAAAGATTTCAATTGTTTCAAAGGTATCAACGGTGTTTTCCCTCTTGATCTTTTGTCAATGAAATTTGACTTCACCTTGGCTCACACTTACTCTCCTACGCGCAAAATTGCATTATTCCTCCCTAAGATTTTAACTTACTAAGTATCCAAGGGATTCAACCCTTCTGCGTATTTCAAAATAATTTATAATGCCCTCATGGCACACTCTGTGCTCGACCTTCTGAGCTTTTGTACTTAGAATAAGTTTGCCTCTATGTGCACTCCTTGCACTTAATATGCACACTCTGCATACAAAATTTCCATGCTATCTCTTATGATCTTTGAGTCAAAGAAAGACTCTCTGACACACACTCCTCGCATTTGGTATGCACTCCTTGCATAAGAGAAAACTTGAAACTTATTCAATTATTCATTCTCCATGAATCTCATACATTCACAGAACACATAACAATAGTCAAACAATATTAACACTGTACAATTGGATCAATTTTCTCTGTTCTATTCATTTCAAAGAAAAAACATGATTACATTGTTATCTCTTACAATCATTACAATGAAAAACTTGTCTAAGGACCCAGAGCCTCCCTTGCTCTTCTTCCTAGTATCTAAAATCTATCACCTTCTACTCTAGCGATTACCTACTTAGCTTAATTAATGCAACCTAATGACTAATATGGGATAATATCCCACACCTGTAGTATATTACAGTTGTGTAAGGATTTACAATGATCCGTTAGTTCAAAATGGTGGCCTGACTTTACATACAACTAATTAATTAATGATAGATTCAAAAAGATCTCCACACCGCTACCAAGTTGGTTAAGAGTCGGTTTGGCTCTTTCAATGTGTTGAAGTGCCGACTTCGCTTCCATGTCTTCGTTTCTTTGATTTGATAGTGATGATCCCACATAAAGATTGTAACACCCCTATTTCCCCCAGCTTGTAATTAATCATAAAATAGGATTACCATGCTAAGTCATGTGGACGATGTAAATGTATTATTGCTAAATTTCCCATAACTGACTATTGGGGGGTGAATCCTTGAAGTACGTGCCATGATATCTCTAGAGGAAAGAATCAGTTAATGAAGGAAAGGACTATTGGTTGAACAATCAACCACCCCCATGAATGGAAACATGGGTTGTCATCCCGAAGTACCACAGAGACCTGCAGACCTGAGCTTCCTTCTGACAGAAGGAATAAGATAGATTAGAAACCTCCCTAAAGAAGGAAGGTAAGATACATACAGGGGGATGGTAAGAGAAGAGACATGAGATGAGAGTGCAAGCTTATAAGGAGATGCACAAACTAAAAGGAAGTGCAGAGAACATGACTTGAAGGAGCCGAACATGAGATTTATGTTGAGGAAGCATCTGATAAACCTCGTAGGGATACTGTGATAGAGAGAATATCTCTGAGAGATGGCATAGTTCCCTAGTGATATCATGGCTTGGCATAGGGGTGGCCAGAGTGCTAAAAATGAATGCCTCTGAGCCTATGGTTGGGTGGAAAGGCACACACCCATAGTTAGTTAGTTTTCTGCAACTTGTAATAGACAATTATTCTCCTACCATGTGTAATTGAGCTGTAACTGTGTAATACAATTGGATATACTGTGAATGTTTTCAGGGATGTGCATGATTGCTTAATCGTTATATTGTATCCCTTTTATTTATTCTTTCTTATGTAATTAGGTAAGTAAGAAATTATATGGTTCCTACATGACTTGTACTCGTAAATGATTGAGCCTTGTGGTGGTTTAAGCTAGAGACATGAACTGTGAGTTTGTCGACCTTGGGCATAGTTTCATGTATGCATGTCGACACTCCTAGTCATTCTGAGTCCCTTGGATAAAGGAGTTTGTTAAATCTTAGTAGAGATAGTGCACGTATGCATAGGCTCTCTACGATGTAGGCAGAGACTGAGAACCACTTAAGTTCTAGAGTTGATTAACGAGTGCAAGGGGTGTGCAGAAGAATTCTTATAAGTGTTAATATCAATAGAAAGAGTGCAAAGCTCTTAAGCTTTTAAGAGCTAATAAATCTCAGGAAGGATAGCAATATTGAAGTATCTAAAGGGAAGGTTCCTTTGTTTGGAAGATGAATGAATGAGATCTGTTCGGGAAGAGCCAAGGTCTGTTGTAACCATTGGATATAGGAAAGAGCATGGGAGTTAAACCCTTAAGTCCTTTGGACTTCGTGAGTTCGGCGAATTGAGTGAGTTCGTTGTAAGGGAGGTAAAATCCTCGAGGTCCCAAAGTTAATCTAGGCCTTAGATATGAGGATTCTCGGGAGTAACCCCGACCGTCATATCTATGATGTAGTTAGTCCGACGTTGACCGCTTCGGGAGAATAGAGGCTTAGTAACACCAAAACTCCTGAAGAACAAAGTAGAGAAATCGTGTGAACCATGGAACTATGGATCCTTTGGGACCCCTCTCGACCGTTCGATCGATCGAATGTGGGTATTACGTAGAGGGTACGTGGGGACCCATGTGTTGAGTGATGACGATGCCAGGTTTTCCGCTCGAAGTGGCACACACTGGGGTATTAAGAGGCAGTTAGCCATGATTTCCTTTGGAAATCCGTGGAGCGACGGAGTCCGTCTGTATTGTCGATCTGAGAGAGAGGATACGTGGCGGAAATCTATCGACTTCAGGTGAAATAACTCCGAGATAAAATGAGGGTGGAGAGGTTGAACCTCCCGAAGCCCGAAGAGCCGAACTGATTTACAGTCATTGATCTGTGGGAGACACACGTCGAAACATCCAAGAGTCAAACATTTTGTTTTCGATAAATTAAGTTTTTTTCTTTTATATACACTAATATCAACTATTGATAAAGTTAAATTTTTTATCTCACTTAACTTCCAAATAGGGTTACATCTCATCCTTATAAAATTTATGAATATGTAATTTAGTTCCATTTCGACTTCGTTCTTCCTAAATGATAATGGTATGTGCACTTCACCCTTGAAATGATTTATTAATTACATTTTATTACCTTAGCGCTCTCATCGTCAATTAGATCAGACACTTGGCGGAAGACCAATACTTTAGATAACATATATGTATACACTATTGTGTGAAATTACTTAATTAATTAATAATATACTTGTTAGCGGGAATTTAATTTAAAATAAAAAATTTGTAACGACCCATCTGTTACTATTAGGAAAACGAAGCATAAAAGGCAATTTTTTTTTTATAAGCATAGGGAAATTAACGTCAACAATATAAATCATAGCAACGCAAAATCAATGACATCATAAGTAAAATCATTACCAACTACTCATCATTGAAATCAATAACGACGCATTCAACGCATCAACAAAAAGGATAGCGAGACATAAACATAAATAGCGTCGTCTCTTAGCACATCACAATCATCTTGAAACAATTTGTAAACAGTGATAAACCATATAATGAATATTAAAATGACTATCTTCCCAACCTACCCTGCAAGGTTAGGACCTCCAGGACACATAAGCAACGCTCAAGCCATGATCCAATTGATTTTGACCATTTAATGTCTGAGGGTTGGCGATTGTTTTGAGGAACAAGGAGGTGTCTACATCCCACTAACAATGAAGTCCAAATCAACTAGATCAATCATTTAATCCTAATCATCAATTAATCACGGAGCAAGGGTAATCATCATCTTTATCAATCATACATCAACATTTAAATATTCGTTGCACGTGAGAGAAATAAACTCGAGAACAATCACATGTCAACTTAATTAATGACACAAGAGAAAACCAATTACTAAATTAGTCACATATTGACATAAATTCAAGATGCAATATTAAATAGCATCTTATTCATGACATGCGAGTGATCAACATTAAATTCAAAGGTGCAAGAGAATAATTATGAAGCAATCACACACCCACTTAAATTAAGGCACGCAAGTAAATTTTATTACTAAACTAATTATACATCATCATAATTGCAATGCTCATGAGTAAATCAAAGTGTAAACGTCTATGCGTCAGCATCAGTCCATAGAGAAAGAAATCTAATTACTTAACATCAACCTAACCTATTGCGCAAGGGAAATCATCGGTCAATCCTTTATTCAATAACCTTTTAGTGGAGAAAGAGTAGATCGGTTGCTAAATAAATCCTAAATCAACCTTATACAAATGCGCAAAAGTAAACAAACTTCTAGAAGATCATGGGTCAACCTAATTACAGGCATAAGAGTAATTATTACTTTTAATCAAGGGGCAAGAAAATATACTCACATAAATTCAGTGTTACATCACATTAAAGTTAAGGTGCAAGAGTGATCATTAGTTAATTAATAAATAGATCTCATCACTTAACGATCGTACGTCATCGCTATTTAAATGGTGCAAGAATCTAATTATTAAAACAATCATACTTCAACTTTATTTAAGGGCGCAAGAATAAACTAACTACATAGATTCTTCATACATCAACTTTATTTAATGGAGAAAGATTAAACTAATTCGTAACTGATCATACATCCACATTCCATATAAGGCGCGAGAGAATATAATCACTCGGTCAACCATACATCATTTTTCTTCATGGCATAAGAGAAATCTACTTTATTTTCAAGGGTGCAAGAGATTATAAACACTTAATCAATCAATTCAAAAACTGAAATAAGTAGCTACATTAAAATTAAGGAAGAGTGGTTGGTTGTTGTCTGACCGTTTCCTTTCACTCAAAATTTTTATAGCAGGTACTACCCTACTCTAAACCTATTCTATCCATTGGTTACTAGTGCTTAGAATTTTCCAAAGGAAGGATAGTGAGGAGCAGAGATTATATGCTAAATTAAATGGGCATTTTTATTACTCTTATAACACATACTAGTCCATAAGAAAAGCAGTCAATGCGGAAACAAGAACTATTTACTCAATGCTTCATTATGCCATAGATACCCGAGAGGTTGCAATGAAACTTGTGAGCCCTGAATCCTATAAAAATTCTTTGACTTCCATTTCCTTATAATGAAAAAAAAACTCGGAACTCTATAGAATTTACAGGAAACTAATGGGGGTATTAACCTACTCGAGAACAACTCACTAGATGGATACAATCCACTCAAACACCAAGGAATATACATCATAACCCGACAGTCACAGACATCAGTTTGGGACTATTCTTCATAGATAAGTGACCCAGGAATTTTTCAGGTTCATTGAGGGAAGAAAAGGAAAAATAAAAAATAATATAAGAATCAAATAGCATTCTCTTGGCAATCGCTGAGGAAAATTCAGTAAAATGCTGAGTGTTACAATAGTTGAGTAATCACAATCATTGAGTGTTACAATCGCTCAGTAAAGACACCGAGAAGACACCCAATTGCTAGAAGAGAAGGAAACAATACTGAGAGAGATGGAGAATAGATGATGGGCGAAATATAAATGCAAGACAGAGTTGAAATGAAGGAAAAATAACCAGGTGAATTCCACCTTCGTTGGGTAATTTGTTTTTGGGTGAAAATGTAGAGCAGTGGTTGTTGGGTTATCCATCGAATCATAGAGATTAATGATGCAGTCATGGAGCCAAATCGCAGCTAAAAGAATTGGACAAAATGCAGAGCAGAAACAATTCGTTGAGGGTTAAAATCACTATCTAGAAGGGAAGTTCAGAGCTCCATCTCTTCCCTTTAAAACATAGATGGATTCAAGGGAAAAAGGGGCAAGGTGAAGTTACATTTGCTGGGAAAATCCATGTGTCAAAAACGCAGAATTTTTCGAGGCAAAAAGGGCAAGGCGAATTTACCTTCGCTGAGAAAACAGTAACTCACCAACCACCAAGAAGGAAAGACCCAATCGTTGGGCAAGTGTTTTAGATGCAGATATATATCGAAGGTAAAATGCAGATAAGAAGATGCAGTATTGGGCAAGTGATTAAGACAACAAAATGCAGAGGTAGCCAGATCCAAGAGCTGGTCAATTTTGCTTGAAGTAGAGATAGCTTGCTAACATGCAGAGAATCGGAAGGAGAAAAACATTGGGTCAAACTACCCATGCCAGTCACTGGTAAAAGGGAAAAACACCACTGGGTAAAGAGGTAAAACGTTGAGTAAAACAATGGCGAAATCACTGAGCACTTCCAGGAAAAACCACTGATGGTTAAAATCAGTGCAAAATCATTGATCATTTCAGTTGCCATCTACCATCAACTTTGTGGTAGAGAGGGTTAAATTCGTAGAGGGAAGATCCCAAATTTAGCAGAGGATTTAAATAATTTTACCAATTTTCCCAGCAAGATAAAGGGCATTGTGTTTTGATTAAACAATAGATCCAAGGAATTTTTTTACCCATTTCGCCCAGCAAGATACGAGCATTGGGTTTTGATTTAAACAGTAGGTTCAAGGGTATTCGGGAAATTTCAGATTGAAATGCAAGCAACATTGATCCACACCAGTCCAAATTTAATAGATAGTGGATAAATATCAGAGTGGAATCAGATTGAACTCCAATAAGGCAACGACCTTGCCAAAGAGAAGAATCAATGGGGTAAGTCGTGGCAAGGGTAAGATGGAATCCAACTCAACTCTAAATAAAAGATTTACTTTTAGCGACTTTGAATGAGAGTAAGATTCAAATAGTTCTTGGTGCACAATCAAAAGGAATAAGTCATGGCCAGATCTCAACTAGAATGGCAAGGATCAACATTCTATAAATAAACTTTCAAGATCATATTTAATTAAAAAGGGTAGTGAATTCATTGGGAGTAACTTCTAGAAATTATAAAACATCAATGGCTTGTCTATTCCATCCTAAAATTTTCAACACAGTAAGCAATAAAAATAAAACACAATTGTACGATTTAAAATCCTAATTCAAATCATGAATTTCAATAAATACTCTAATTGTCGTCTGAGATGTACTTGATGATGTTCTACGCCAGCTGGTGTTTCCTCTTTTCTCTAGCTTGCTAATCGTTGAGACCTCACCGGTATCTCCTAGCCAACGCTCGGGGTACTCTTCTTCCCCCTTAGCCCCCCGCTCCGCAAAGGGGCCAAGCACAACCACAACCAGAATACTCTAGCTCCCAGTTCACCTCGCAAGGTTGAGCTTCCACTCTTTTGTCGAGCTGGGTATCCCAACTCTCAAAAGTAAAATTAGTCAAAAGTTTTGCAGCATAACCGTACTCATACCATGTCCAGGTCCATTCCTCCTCTCAACCATTTCCTTTATAGATTTTTTCTTAGTGACAACTTTCCATTTGCACATTTAATTCGTTTTTTTAATAATTTAATTAGGAATTATTTTCCCCATACACTTGTCACTTGTTCCCTTAGTTGCACTAATAAATCCATAATTTAATTTAATTAAATGTCAATTTCCCTCACCCAACCTAAAAGTGTTCCTAAAATCACTCCTAGCTGCCCCTTTATTCCCTCTATTTCCCTTTTAATGACTGGCGCCTTTCTAAAACTTAGTTGTGTTTAATTTAGGAAATTTCTTTAGTTAGACTAGACTAGATACCTTTCTATGCTTCCACATTATTTTTACATTTATTTCCTTTTTTATCTTAATTTGCAATTTAAGTATTCTCTTGCACACATTTATATAATTAAATCTTTATATATAATTTTTACTCTTTCAATTCCTAACTCCATTTTTCTTCATCCCCCATGTATTTAATTTATAATTTAGTTTTAGTCTTCTTACCCACTTTAGACTTAGGCTCAAATTTTTAAACTAGGCTTAGAATTTTTAAGGAGATTTTATATTTAATAAAAATTACCCATTTAATAATTATTTTAAGTCCGATAATGTCAAAACAAATTATTGTTTTCTAGGCACCTAGGTTCATTGACTCAAGTTTTATTTTATACCGCAATGTGCCCTTCTATAACGTCCCCAACCACCAATAGGTTGGGCAACGTCACTACAGGACGTCTCTCTTAGCTCTGATACCAAATTGTATACATTTATATGCACCTATCTATCTGAGCTTAACAGTTACATCACTCTGTTCATGCCACTTATTCATGCAGAAATAATACTAAACATTCTCTCTCTATAAGCATACAAACGACATATTCTAACCATACACAGATTAAAGTGGAATTAACAGTAAGCCTACACATACAATGTATATGATTTATCTAGGCATTGTTCATCAAGTTATAAAACATGTACAATTACACCACATACAATCAATAGATATTTGGTACTTATCTTCTATTAGATGACAACCAATTGTGTGCAGACCTTCCACGAACCTCCAAGCCTTAGGCCATGTTGCTCATCATGCTCGGCAATGGGTCACCCTTGAGCTGGGACTAAGCTCCACCCAGGGAAAAGGAATCCTAGACTAGGCTGGGGTTATAGAAAACTGCACAGTGCAACTCGAAGGATTCTCTCCAAGGGCCTACTTATGCCCCTTACTCATGGACTCTCATTCTCCACATGCCTGTTCCACCCTAGGAATATGCACCTTCACTGTTCCACAGTCCATCAGCTGCTCCACTTTCCTTCCAGCATCTTGACAACAGGACAAATCAGGAATTCTCAGAGCTCTGTAGTTGGTGCTAGACTCTCTCTAGGAGAAAATCACTTCCCAGCAAACACTCTCACCTGGAGAGAGTTGCTCACAAGCCTGACAACCTACCTCTTCAACCACGGGCCTGACAACCCGCTTCTTCAACCAACTTCAACTCAATTCCAGCAAGTGAGGACAACATAAAGGCTCAATATAGCTCAGGGGATGGAATCAACCAAAATTCAATAAGGCACAACACAGCTCTAGCAAGTACAAATACGTTGTGCTTCACAAGAAAACACAAGTCAACTTCATAGGTTACTGGTTTCAAAGGTGCATGAAAGATGCATGGGTTGACGATGGAGACCAAACAAGTTAGGCGAAGGATGGGATAATGGGGAGTGAACCCCCCCCCCCCCCAATGAGATAAATTTCCATATTAAACTGCAAGCGCCCAGGTCGACACTTGTCTTCCTGGAGCTTCATGCACTCCATTTAGCACTCATTCCCTTTCCCAAGAACTTAGGATAACTGAGTTTATTTTCCCCACTTTAGTATTTTCATTTTCAGGAATATATTATAATATTCCCTTGGGTTAATCCCTCTAGCTTAGTCCCTCTTTCCTAGCCTCTCAGTCCCATCCCTTTCCCTACCTAGTGGAGCTTATTCCCCCATCACTCTTTCTTCGTGGTCAGTCTACACGTAGCGATGTATAATTTTTATTAATGATCTACATAATTACATATACAAAAATCAGGCTTATTGGCCTTAACATCCAGGATATTCCACCTATAACACATAAGCCTACCAGCTTATCAAAACTCAGCTCACCATCCTACAAACATCACTACATTTCACAGGGGCTCAACCTGGGGTATTACAGTCCCCTCCCCTTATTTTTGCACTGTCCTCAGTGCAACTCATTTACATAATATCAACAAATTTTCAAAATCTTCAAAAAGATGTGGGTACTCTACCCGCATAGCATCTTCATGCTCCCATGTTGCATCCTGAGGACCGTACTAGGTCCATTGGACTTGTACAAGCCCTATGGCTTGATTCCAGAGCTGCTTGCTTTTTCAGTCTAGTATACGCACCGGATGCACCCGAAAAGCGCTTTATTGCTCCACCTGAATCACATTCCAATCGATAACATGATTAGCACCAGGTATATATTTCTTATGCAATGACACATGAAACACATTATGTATAGACATAGATTTAGGTAATGCAAGAATATATGCTACTAGACCAATCCTCCCTAGGATTTCAAACAGTCGACAATATCTAGCTACCATCTTTGAACAATTTCCCAACTTCAAGGAGCTTCTATTGGCTTTCACTTTCAAACATACATGATCCCTCACTTTAAATTCCCTATGAGTTCTGTTCTTATCAGCATATCTTTTCTACCTATCTTGGGCAGCCTTCAAATTTTTCTTAATCTTCATCATTTGTTCTTACATTTCCTTGATCATCTCTGGCCCAACCACTGCCCTATCAGCTAGGTTGTCCCATCTTACTGGGGTGTTGAACTTTCTGCCATAAAGTGCTTCAAATGGGCTCATCTTCAGTGATGCTTGATACCCATTGTTGTAAGAAAATTCTATCAAGTGTAGATAATCCTCCCATTTATATGGTTTGTCCATTACATACATCCTTAGCATGTCTTCTATCACTTGGCTCACCCTTTTTTTTTCCCATCAGACTCAGGATGATAGGTTTTGCTGAAGTTCAGGTTCGTTCTGAACCCCTTGAATAACCCTTTCCAAAACTTTGAGGTAATTTCCGGGTCTCTGTCAAACACAATTATCTTGGGTATGACATGCAATCGTGCTACTTCCTTCATATAGATATCAACAACATTAGTTCCCTTGTGAGTAGTCATCAATGGAATAAAATGGGCAGCTTTAGTAAGCTTATCCACCACCACCATGATGGAATCATGTTGCTTGTTTGTTCTAGGTAATCTTGTGATGAAATCCATTGTCACCAATTCCCACTTCTACCTAGAAATGGGTAATGGATGTATCAAACAAGTTGGTGGTCTATGCTCAGCCTTTACCCTTTGACATTCTAATCATTTAGCTATGTATTCAACAATCTCATGCTTCATGCCTGGCCAGTAATATTGGCTCTTGACTGTTGAAACTATTTTCTGATATCCTAGCTATCCTGCATAAGGCACATTATGCATCTCTTTTAAAATTGTACTCCTCAATTCCTGAGAATTGGGTACATAGAATCTGTTTCTGTACCTAAGGATTCCATCAATTCCCAATTCATAATCCTCAACTTTTTGCTGCAATTTTGTTACTAATTCCATGTACTGCAAATCTGAATTTGCATCCTCAGAGATTCTGCCTTGAAGATCCATCTGATACATGTTGATGGTTGTAGAATGCAGTTCATGCACTCTCCTGCTGAGTGCATCAGCCACTTTGTTCTCCTTTCCTTTGATGTGGTTGATATCAAAGTCATACTCACAGAGGAATTCTAACCACCTACTCTACCTAGCATTCAGAGTTGGTTCATCAAACATATATTTCAGACTGTTATGGTCTGTCCTCAGCTCAAACCTATTTCCCATGAGGTAGTGCCTCCACTTCTTCAAGGCATGCACTATGGCTTCCAACTCCAAATCATGAGTGGCATAGAGTCTTTCATGATCCTTCAACTTCCTTGATTCATAACATACAACAAATCCATTTTGTTTGAGGACTCCACCAAATCCTTCATTACATGCATTAGTGCATACAATGAAGTCTTCATTTGGATCTGAAATCCTCATAATTGGAGCACTGGTTAACAATTTCTTCGATTGCTCCAAGATTCTTTCACATTCTTTTGTCCATTGAAATTTCTTCCCATTCATTTGCAAGGAAGTGATGGGATGAACTATTCTTGAAAACCCTGCAATGAACCTTCTGTAATAGCTATCTAAACCCATGAAGTATCTGACTTCTCTCACATTATTTGGTGCTGACCATTCTCTAATGGCTTCTATCTTCTCAGGATCCACTGTTATCCCATCCTTTGAAATGATATGCCCCAAGTAGTGAATTATGTTTTGATAAAATGAGCACTTGCTCAATTTGGCATACAACTGATGCTCTCTTAGCACTTGCAACACCATCTTCAAATGATGCTCATGCTCTTCCTCTAAATTGGAATATACAAGGATGTCATTCGTAAAGACAATGACAAACTTGTCCAAATATTCATTGAAAACACCATTCATTAAGCACATAAAAACAACGGTTGCATTTGATAACCCAAATGGCACCACTGTGAACTCATAATGACCATACCTTGTCCTGAAGGAGGTCTTGTTGATATCTTCCTCTTTAATCCTTACTTGATGGTACCCTGACCTGATATTTATCTTGGAAAGTATCTTTGTCTCCTTCAATTGATCAAAAAGATCATCAATCCTTGGTAAGGGATACTTGTTTTGTATAGTCACTTTGTTCAACTATTTGAAATCAATTCACAATCTCATTGTTCCATCTTTCTTCTTTATGAACAAGACTGGGGAACCCCAAGGTGATACACTTGGGTGTATATACCCCTTCTTCAGATGCTCTTCAAGCTGCATTTTCAGTTCCTTCATCTCTAGTGTACTCATTCTGTAAGGATTCTTTGACACTGGAGCTGCTCCAGGCATCAAGTTTATGGAGAAATCAATATCTCTTTTTGGAGGTAGTCTTGGTACCTCCTTGAACACATCTTCAAAATCTTCTAGGACTACCTGATCCTCCAAATTTGACACCTTATCCTTAGATTCTTCCTCCATATGGGCTACAATTAATTGACAACCTTTCTTGTAGCATTTCTTCAGCTGTATGGCTGAAATTTCTCGAACAACAACTGTCCTGGGAATTCCTTGGACTTTCTTTAGGTTCCCTTCCTCATCCAAGAAAGTAAATTTCTTTTCATGGCAGTCTAGGATAGCATGGTGTGGTTCTAACCAATCCATCCCAATTAGACAGTCATAGGAACCTAAAGGCAAGATGTTCAAATATTCCCTTGTGCTCAATCCATTCATGTCCATAAGACATGACTTAACCATTTCAGTAACTTTTCTTTTGGGTCCTCTAGCCAACTGCACCAACCAAGATTTTCCATGCTTGTTTCTTGGAAAAAGAAAACTTTCCACCATATTAGGATCTATATAACTATGACTAGCCCCTGAATCAATTAAAATAGAAATGGTGTGGTTGTTGATCATACCTTCCACTTCAATCATATGTGACTGATATTTTGTTTGCTTGTTTTCCAGGGCTGCATAGATCCTGGGTACATTTATGACCATGTCCTCCACTGTTTCTTCTTGCTGAACATGGTGGACAACTCTCACCTTGCCATTTTTGTGAGGACAATATATATACTTGTGGTCTCCTTGACAACCCCAACATTGAATGGGTGTCTGCTTTGGCCTTTGCCCCCCTACCTCAACCATTCTATGCTCTCTAAAAAATGGTTGTCCTTGAGGACTGTTTCTAAAAAAGGGAGGCTTGTTTCCCTTCTGCCTTTTCTCTTTCTTGAACTTCTTCTTGTCCTCCCAAGCCTTATGGAAAGTGGGCTTTTATTTTTGTTGATCATATAAGAATTTTGCTCTCCTTATAGTTTCTTCCATAGTTTCAGGATCATCATACTGGATCTTATCACTAATGATAGATGGAAGACCACTCAGATACCTTTTAATCTAATTGTCTCATGCATGATGAAGGGAACATACTTCATCAATTCCAAAAACCTTCTTTCATATTCATCAATGGACATACTACCCAACTTAAGTTCAAAGAAATCTTTCATTTTCTTGTCATAATATCTCTTAGTTAAGTACTTATTTTCGAAATACTTCTTGAATTCCTTCCAAGTAACATTTTTCTCTTTAATCTGCTACACTTGCACAAGTTGAACCCACCACATGGATGCCTTTCCTTTAAGTTGGTATATGGCAATTATTCCCTCTACATGAGAAGAATAGTTATGCAATTGGAAGTACTTCCTCATGACTAGCAGCCATGTGTATGCATCCTCATCCTTCTTGTGCTCACCATCAAATGTAGACGGTTTGATTTTGTTCATTTTTCCCTTAAGTTCATCCACTCCAAATATCTTGTGATTTCTGGTAGGAGATGGGCTTGAAATACTGTGGGCCCTCCTCTTGGAGTGACCTTGGGAGTGATGATGGTGTCTGCCAACACTCCTTGATTTTCTCTTCTCATCCGAGGACCTATGAATTCCTGATTTATTGGAGTCACTCTCCTTATCCAATTTCTTTTCTATTATTTCCAGGCTCTGTATCAACTTTATGTTGAATTCTCCCTATTGTTCCCTGGATTTCATGAGATTTTTGTTATCTTCTCGGTGAGTCTGGACATCTTTCTGCAATCTTTCAATAATTTTCATCATGTTTCCTTCCTTATCTATCTCTTATCCATGAACATTGGAGTTCAATCCTTCAACTCCCAAATGGACATCCATTCCTCTAGCTTCATTCTCTGAACTGAAAGCATTCTATGCTCCCTCCATTTATCTGCATCGTGGAACAATTCAATGCGGTTCTGTCAATGGTTAATTCTGCAAAATGTGCAGTCAACCGAGTTTTTTCAAGCTATCAGACTTTAATAATTTTCCAGAATAAACCAATCTGATTCAAAAAAACAATATCATATTCCATTTTCTATAGGTCTTGGTTGGTCAAGAACCCCGCAGGCTTCCATCTCTAAGCCCAGTTCTGTTTTACAACAAAATTTTGGGTGCTAGACCCTTTTTCTTTGGCCCTTGGTTCGCATGTGACCATGACTGTGACCCAACACTTATGATTTGGGCACTTATCCGAAGTTCTGAAAATTCGGGCTCCGGCTTCGGCGGATTTCAAGGCACATCACAACAAATCTCTCGAAGTGTCAGATTGGCGAACTCACGAAGTAGAGTGGATCAACAACCACGTTGCCCAGTATCCAACAGCTAATACTCGCCATGGGACTCTAGGCTTCGGGGTTCCGGGACTTCTGAGCTTCGGGTCTCAGGGACTTCAGATGATTCCACCTTTGCACAACCCATAAATCCTGAAACGTAAGTTTCTGCATACTTCCATGTCCCCCCGGTGATGTCATAGTGTCACTTTACTTCATCGTAATGGAACTTCAGGGTTTCCTCCTCCCAATCCATCAAAAGCCATTTCTTCAGGAGTGCCAAGTCTCCGGACTTCATGATCTAGTGCCACACATCCACTGGGGCCCACGGTTTCCATGCTTGAACTAAAAGATACTGAAAAGTCACATAAAAATTTATACTTTTCCAATTGTGGGGACATGGGTCGATGTTTTTGGAGTAACCAATAGCTCATTCTGCAATTGTCCCCACACTGACACATACCCCTCCTGGGAAACCATGGTTTGGATTCCAGGACCGCATTGTAGAATTATCTGTCGTGCAACTTGGATCTCCACAATGCCTCCTATCCCTCGATCTTGATAGATCGTGATCAAGTTAATGCGGTACTGATCCAACTAAATTCTTCACCAATTTTAACTACCTTGTGCCACCTCCAGGAGCGTTACATGGTAGGACACACAAATCCGACACGTGGTCCAATCAGGTGGTTGATAATGTCACATTCTAACTACATTTCAATCTTACAATGGTTATTAACTCACTGACATGTGGCACACATCCCATGTGTCCACGCCATCCCTAGTGACGTCAGCATGCCACATCACTTTGGGACTTCAGGCTTTGGGAGATTTCACCTTAACATACTCCATTTCTCCTGAACATTGAATTATCAAACAATTCGATCATCTGACACACATCTCCTTCGACGAATGGTTTGAATTGTCTCCGGACTTCGAGACTTCAGAGATTCATCTTTGGCACTTTGGGAGTTTCCACTCTATTCACACCTTTTTTATCCTGAATTTCGTATTCCCAAACAAGTTAACTTGTTGACACGTGTTCCTTGTTTGGTTCAACGGATAGGAAATACACGAAGTTCGCTCTGTCTTCTCTATACGTGACAGAAATATGTGAACTCGGCTTAACATTTGGGTGCTTATCTCACTTTGTAGGATCTTCAGTCATGCCTTAAGGAACCGTGAAGATCAATGGATAGGAGTGATTGCGGAAACTCAACATTCTCATGCTTTAATTTCCTTCCCAATCTCTGCAATCGCTCCCCACCATCAATCTCCCTTCAATAGGATCTGATGGTCATGACTTAATCTTCTCTTGATTTGATGGCTCAAATTCAAACCTTGTTGTTCCAAATCCCCCGGTTACTGCAATTTATTTTCTTTGATATCTTTCTCGAATCACTATACCTCCTGAGCTTCCAACATGACCCAGGTGCTCTCTTGGCACTCTGTAATTCTCTAAAATTCAAATTTTTTCCTTATCAACAAAAATTTGATCTAATATTTTCATTCCATAACCACGTATACGGCCTAATTCAAGCTCAATGTCGAAAAATGGGCTCTGAACTTCAATTTTGTCCATTTCGTCAACAATTATTTTCCGAAATTTTTTCTTTAGCTTCCACTAACATGGCCCATCCAGGCTCAGTGTTGAAACCTTGGCTCTGATACCAATTTGTAATGTCCCCAGCCACCAACAAGCTGGGCAATGTCACTACAGGACGTCTATCTTATCTTTGATACCAATTTGTATACATTTATATTCACCTATCTATCTCATATTAATAGTTACAAAAATCTGTTCATGCCACTTATTCATGCAGAAATAATAGTAAACATTTTGTCTCTATAAGAATATCGATGACATATTCTAACCATACACAGATTAATGTGGAATTAACAGTAATCCTACGCATACATCATAGATGATTTATCTAGGCATTTCTAATCAAGTTATAAGACATGTACAATTACACCACATACAACTAACATAGATTTGGTACTTATATTCTATTAGATGACCACCAACTGTGTGAATACCTTCCACGAACCTCCCAATCTTATACCACACTACTCATCACACTCAGTAGTGGGTCACCCCCAAGCTAGGACTAAGCTCCACCCAGGGAAAAAGAATCCTAGACTAGGTTGAGGTTACAAAAAACTACACAGTGCAACTGGAAGGATTCTCTCCAAGATCCTACTTATTCCCACTACTCACGGACTCTCATTCCCCACATGCCTGATCCACCCTAGGAATATGCACCTTCATTGTTCCACTGCCCATTAACTACTCCACTTCCCTTTCAGGGTCTTGGCAACAGACCAGATCAGGAATTCTCAGAGCTCCGTAGCTGGTGCTGGTTTCTCTCTAGCAAAATATCACTTCCCAACAAACTCTCTCACCTAGAGAGAGATGCTCATAGGCCTGACAACCTACTTCTTCAAACATGGGCCTGAAAACCCTCTTCTTCAACCAGATTCAACTCAATTCCATCAAGTGAGGACAATAGCAAGGCTCAACATAGATCAGGGGATGGCAGCAACCATAATTCGATAAGGCACAACACATCTCTGTCAGTACAGATACATTGTGCTTCACAGGAAAACACAGGTCAGCTTCACGGGTTACTAGTTTCAAAGGTGCGCGAAAGATGCAAGGATCGACGATGGAGGCAAAATGAGTTAGGTGAAAGATGGGAGAATGGGGAGAGAACCCCCGCAATGATCTAACTTTCCATCTTTAACTACATGCGCCTAGGTCAACACCTGTCTTCCTGGAGCTGCATGCACTCCATTTAGCACTCGTTCCCTTTCTCAAGAACTTAGGATAATTGGGTTTATTTTCCCCACTTTAGTATTTTCATTTTCAGGAATATATTATAATATTTTGTTAGGGTCCTAACCTGCACATAGGTAGAAAAATATATTCAGATGTAATAAAGGTCAATATTAATAAGGCATTTCAATAAAATAGAATAAGGCGGATGTAAGAAGACCTAATAGAAGCTTCTGCTTCTAGAAGGATCTTCCTCTAGATGCTTCTTTTTAGTATAAATAGGAGTCGAGGGTATGAGAACCCTAGCTTGGATATTATTATAATAGAGCTCTGCTCAACTGGAGGTTGACCCCTCGAAGAGGCCCGTGAACATTGCTTTCAGATTCAAAGTGTTATTTTTGTTGTTATTCTTATATCATTTCAATGTTATTATGGTGAATGTTCTGGTTATATTGTTGTTATTATGCCATTACTAGCATTTTATTTATGTTTTGCATACATTTTATATCTGGTATATTACAAGTGGTATCAGAGCACTTTCCTCGGTAGAAAGTGTGGGTTAAATTTTTTTCAGGGTAGAGACGTATTCTGGCGTCTTTAAGCCACAGAGATCTGTCGTTATGCACATAAACCCGCAGTTGAGGGATTCTTACATGCAGGAAATACAAGTGGTACTTAAGCGCACATCTTTTGGCCACCCTTGTAACCCCTGTTGGTACCCCTTCGAGTGGTAGCGCATCAGACAATGCATGTGTATGAATTGGCCTAGATTATCTGAAGCCCTCTTTAGATAAATTGATCGGCCGCCTGACTGCTATAGTGTCACCGAGAACAACACTTGGGAAGATACTCTCTAGTACCCGGGTAGTTGGGTAGTATGGCTAAGGGTACGGTCTATCCTCCTTAGTTAGTTCCCTGAGATGTTGGGCCGAGTACTACTATTGGACCCCGCATGTATATCAGAGAGTTATAGCATAGGGAAAACCCTTGTCTATAGAACCCTTGAATACCTAACCCTTGGGGACAGAAACATAAACAAATTAAAATAGACAATATCTATTGCTGCACAACTGTGTTCAGGTTGCCAAGTAAATACACATTTCTTTCTGGTTAATCATTTGGGCATTTCCTCTCTGCATTATTCTTCAGACCAGACGTAAAAAAAAAAAAAAAAAAAAACTGGAAATTTTTTCACCATTATTTCATCCCTATTCCATTGGATTCATCTCTTCGCCCTTATCACATTCATCCATATCATTTTTTCGGAAAAAAAAATTTACCCCACCCGCCCCTTTTCAGTTCCCCCGTCCTCATGGCCCATACTCGTAGCCAAGACTTGGAAGCTCGCTTCAATACCTTGCAGTCTGGTCTCATTGAGACCCAACAAGAAGTGAAACAACTCAGTGCCAATGTCGTCACCATCAATACAACCATGCAGTCCTCAATGGGAGAAATCAAATAAGACCTCACCACCCAGCTTGAATCAGTCTTTTTGGCACTCTACACCAAACTGCATATCCCTACAGATAACCCTTCCTCTTCATCTCCCCCACATACTGAAGGTGACCATTCCTCTCATTCCCATACCTTACAGAACCATCACTTTCAACGTGACCTATGCCTTCCACGGGTGGATGTGACCAAATTTGATGGCTCGGACCCCACTAGTTGGGTAACCCGAATGGAACATTACTTCTCTTTATACAGCATTACAGATGACTTGGACAAACTCCGTATGGTGTTCTCCATCTAGATCAAGAACGTTGGAAAGGGTGGCAATGGAGAAAAAATTCTCTTCAAGGGTATATTGCTTGGACACAATTTGTGGCAGAGATTTGTGAACACTTTGACATTGACACCAACCATTTGGGTCATTTGACAAAGCTGAAACAATTAGGAATAGTGGAAGACTTTATAACTGCCTTTGAGCACCTGGCTTTTAGAACAGAGGGCATGTCTGATTCCTTTTTCCGAGAGTTTTTTATCAGCGGCCTCAAGGATGAAGTTCGGGCCCATGTCCTCATGGCTTGGCCTGAGAGTTGGGTGGAGGCTACCAAAAGAGCTAAAGAATCACAACAGGTTGTATCTTCTCAAAATCGCAAACCCTCCTTCATCCCTCGCCCTAAACCAGTAAATCCCACTACTCCCTCTGCTTCACTAAAGATCCAAAAATCGACCTGGGATGAAATGTCTGAACGCCAACTCAAAGGCCTTTGCTATAACTGTGATGACAAATATTTCCCGGGCCACAAGTGTAAAGAACAAAATCTTTTTATGGCCATCTCCGAGGAGATTTCGGAAGAAGATGAAGTAACTCCCTCTATGTCTGAATCACCTAAATCCACTGACATAACCCCTCCCTTGGACCCTCCCAAAGTAGAACCAGTCATTTCCCTCAATGCTCCCACTGTCTTCTCCGCTCCCCAAACCCTCAAGCTAATCGGTTACATCAAGCATCAGAAGGTCATCATTCTGGTTGATAGTGGCAGCACCCATAATTTTATTCATCGCCACATTGCCCAAGAAACTCATTGCTACATCCATGCCATTAATAATTTCCAAATCATGATTGCCAATGATGGTTCCATGAAATGTGGAGGGCATTATGAAAATGTGCGTCTCCAAATTGGTGACTACCACTTGAAATCCCATATGTTTGCTATCGACATGGGAGGTTGTGACATTGTGTTGGGTGCAGACTGGCTAAGGACTTTGGGTCCCATTCTCATGGATTTTAAAGACTTAACCATGCAATTCGACCAAGAGGGCCACCAATATAAGTTCCAAGGCATCATCACAGGTTCACCTGAGATCATTAGTTCCCATCGCATGGAAAAGCTTCTCAAAAAGGGTCATTCTGGTGTTATCGCCCAACTCCATGCCATACAAGCAACATAGACACCTTCCTTATCGCAAGAACTCCAAGCCATCCTTTCTAAACATCAATTGGTCTTTTCCACTCCCCAAGGCCTCCCTCCTTCCCATGGTGTTCATGATCATTCCATTCCCCTTGTACCAGAAAGCCTTCCTCCCAATATCTGTCTATATTGTCACCCCTTTTCCCAAAAAAATGAAATTGAGAAAATGGTCCAAGAACTCCTTAATGCAAGCATTATCCGCCCTAGTACGAGCCCCTATTCGTCTCCTGTGGTCATGGTCCTGAAGAAAGAAGGTTCTTGGCAAATGTGTCCTGACTTTCGTGCCCTCAAAAAACTTACCATCAAAGAAAAATTCCTCATTCCTGTCATTGATGACCTCCTGGATGAATTGAGTGGCACCCAATTCTTCACTAAACTAGATCTTCCTTCGGGCTACCACCAGATACGTATGAAAGAGGCAGATATTCCTAGGATTGCCTTTAGAACTCATGAGGGCCACTATGATTTTTTGGTCATGCCCTTTGGCTTGTTTAATGCTCCCTCCACCTTCCAAAGCCTCATGAATCATGTCTTCCGGTATTTTCTCCTCCATTTTGTCTTAGTTTTCTTTGATGATATCCTCATCTATAGCAAAACCTAGAAACATCATCTTGCTCATGTGGATCGAGTTCTCCATCTACTCTCTCACACCAAATTTTCCTGAAACAGTCTAAATGTGCTTTTGGCGCCTCAGAAGTAGAATACTTGGGTCATCTGGTTGGCAAAGATGGCGTCAGGGTGGATCCTAAAAAGATTGAAGCTATGCAAGACTAGCCTCACCCAAAGACTCTTAAGAGC
>ML786589.1:455601-475566 GCA_009831015.1 Picea engelmannii | reverse complement strand
AGTAAATGAGAAGGTCTTTCTTTGGGATTCATCCCATGCTGACATAGGAAGACATTCAAAGTTTCAAAAATTATGGCTTCGTCCTTTCAAAATCATGTTTGTCCTGGGCACAAATTCTTATCTTCTAAAATACTTGGAAGAGCGATTATTTTCCTATAGTACCAACGATTCCCACTTGAAACATTATGTGGAACCATCTTGAAATATAAACATTGCATGGAATTCACTGTTGTAATATAGTTTTATGTTTCACTGTTTTGGTTTTTTCTTTGTTGATTGATTCATTTTATGTTTTTTCATTTCCGTTTTTTTTTTCTTTTGTTGTTTTCTTTTTTGTTTATCAGAAATAAAATTTGGATCAATTTCGCCACAACGATGCTATTCTGTAAGTATTTTTGATCAATAACAATTAAGTTACACTGCTATCATGATGTCCCCCTTGTAGACATCATTGCAATTTCTCTTTGCTTCCAATACTGTTGTTAGATAGATGATTGGATTTTCATCCCTACTTTATGCTATCCCTTTCTTCTCTCCACCCTCAGATTCAAAAGAGCATACCAGAAAATTTCTACTTAAGACAAGAAACACTTTTACTGTGACCGATCAAATGTTATGCATACAGGACCAAAACCCCTCATACATAGCACTTTTCATGAGCTATTCCCAAGGTCCCAGATCATTTTTTCCCTTAAATCGCCCCACTCCCCCTATTGCATAATCATTCTGGTAAGTAATTCTTTGATTTACGATTCACCAGTCTGTAAAACTAGACATTCTGAGTTCTTAATCTATTGGAAAAATATTTCCCTATGGAGTCGCCAGTTTGTTGATGCTTTAAAGCGCAACGTTGGATACTATGATCGAAAATGATTTTCAAGCTTTATTATTTTACTATATTAATGATATACTAGTAGGTGGGACCCCTTGTTTAGCTTATGGCACTATAATGGAGAATAGAAGGAGAAAACAAGACTAAGGTTTGCTCTATAGTTTTATGAGATAGTTTCAGTTTTCATTCATTTATGAGTTTATTTGAAAGCCTAATTCTCATGTTGATAGCAGGGTCTTATTGTAGACAACAAGGTTCAAGACTGAACCACACTTTTCAGACGCTTGTTTTAGAGGTGTTAATTCATCCTTGATAGTCTGTGTATTTTTTTCTGTTTGTGAATTAATTTTATGGTTGATAAAGGATATCTTGTAGAGTCAAAATGGCAGTAGTTTGTGGCAAGTTGATCCAGATTATTAATTTCAGTTTTACTTTACTGTAGGAATCTTTTTGTATGGTTTTCATCGGACATATCTAAATCAGACTTTGGTCCATACCCTCGCAGGGGTTTTGTAAATAGAAAAACACTTTTGGTATCTTAGAATGAAATAAAATCAAATTGTTATTATGTCTCATAACTGTGTTTTCGTGACTTGGTTACTTTTTCACTTTTGATCTCCATGTTTACTTTATCATAAAATCTGTGTATATTCCAGTAGCTTTTATAAATTTTATTTTATATTGCAACATATTTAAATTATAAAATCAACCTTAGTCCTTGTAATTAATACTTGCAGATTAAGTAAATATTTTTAGGGTATAAACCTCGGGTGACATTCCAAACTATCTTGTCCTAGATAGGAAAGATCTGAAAATGATTAAGTAAGGTAATCCATACCTTTTCCTCAACAACTCCCTCATTTCTTCCTATAATCACTCGTCTTCATCCCTCATCATTGGTTAAACTCAATCATGTCATCTTACAGTTGAGTATCGCATCATACTATTCCAACCAGTCCATACCAATCATGACGTCATAATATCCTAAGATCATGACATACATGTTGTCCTTCATTACAAAATATCCTAAGTTGAGGCTACAGTCCGTAGCATTTCCTCCAACCTTCTACTTGGCTCTCGAAGCCATTTCCATGTAGTTAAAGTCATCCAGTTCAACTTCCTTTACCTTAATTTGTTTTAGCGTTGCACTAGAAATAAAGCTCTCTATAGCACCTGGATCTATCAAAATACTAAAGGTCTAGTCAACGATGGTACCTGACGTCTCGAGCACAGTAGACTAGTGCTCGACCTAGCGGTTTTTCACCACTGCATGAATCCGGTGGGCCTTGCCCAAATCTCCTACTATAGTGTTTCTGGATGACCCGGATACTCTGGCCCTCTCAAATGGACAGTCACACTGGTAATGTGACTCTCCACATGTCCATTACCCATTCTTCGGTCCAATACTCTTGGTCCCTGAAGTAGAAGTTGTTGGCCCACCAGCCTGAAACCGTGGTATGTTTTTCTGAACATGCCTAAATTGTTGTTGCTGCTGTGGATGACGTCGTTGTTGTTGTTGTGGTCCTTTGTAGGGAGTTCGATGTTAAGGCACTGGCCACCGTGGTGTCATGAACGTGGATCCTCTTGGAGTACCTCGATACCATGAAGAATGTCTAGCTAGTGTCCGATGCTACTGCACACCAGATGTTTCCTGTCCCGTCGGTCTCGCAAGTGTCCTTCTCTAACCCCCACTGATCATATCTTCCTCAATGATGAGGGCCTTATGGACTGCATTTTGCAACGTCTGAGGCATTAAGATCCTCACTTTATCACGAATGCTAACATTAAGGCCGAACACAAACTTGTTGATCTTGATATTCTCGGTGTTCAGATGTGGAGCATACCTAAGAAGATCCATGAATTAGGCCTCATACTCGGGCACCGTACAACCTCCCTATCGCAAGGTGTTGAACTCATTGAGATGGTGCTCAATGAATTCCTCTAACAAATACTTCTCCCAAAACCGCTACTTGAACAATTCCCATGACACGTCTTCGACGACCATGTTCAATTGTGGTAGGAACATCTTCCACCATAGAAGAGCGCTCCCCTTTAGTTGAAAGACCGCCATGTAGACTTTCATTTTGGAGTTGTAGTCACAAAGTGCGAAGCACATTGCCATGTTCTCCAACCATGCCTTAGCGGCTACGCCATCTGTGGCACCCAAGAACTAGGGAAACTTGACCTTCTCGAGTTCTCTGTGAATGCTACCAGTATCGGCTCGGGCATGCTATGGACCCTTCGGGGGTGTAGATGCCCTAGCCTCATCTCTATATAGATGGTTAGTCAAGGCCTCGGATATCCTCTGAAAGGACCTCATCAACCCAACCACATTCCCCACAACATTCTACTCCTATCTAATGAATTGTTCTTCTCCTTGGGGGTTAAACCCCTCTTGTGTGGATGCTACCGGAGGCATCGCACCTCCTTCCCTAGCACCACGTCATCTACCTCCGCAACGTCCTCTAACCATGATTACTTGCATGGACACAATTCAAGTTAATTAGTGATAAATTATTAATAAAGTGTTTATACAGTGGAAGGCATAATGATCCCAAGTTGCAAGGTTGAACCTGCCCTGATACCATACGACTAGGAAAAGCGAAGCATACAAGATAATTTGTTTTTATAAGCATAAGAAAATTAACATCAACAATATAAATCATAGAAACACAAAATAAACGACATCGTAAGTAAAATCATTACCATCTACTCATCATTGAAATCAATAATGACGCATTCAACGAATCAACAAAAAGGATAGCAACACATAAACATAAATAGCATCGTCGCTTAGCACATCACAATCATCTTGAAACAATTTATAAACAATGATCAACTAGATAATGAATATTAAAATGACTACCCGCCCAAACTACCCTACAAGGTTCGGACCTCCAAGACACATAAGCAACGCTCAATCCTAGGATCTAAATGATTTTGACCATTTAAGGTATCAGGGCTGGTGATTGTTCTAAGGAACAAGGAGGTGTATACATCCCACTAACAATCAAGTCCACATCAACTAGATCAATCATTCAATCATAATCATCAATTAATCATGGAGAAAGGGTAATCATCATCTTTATCAATCATACATCAACATTTAAATATTTGCTATGTGCGAGAGTAAATAAACTCTAGAACAATCACATGTCAACTTAATTAATGGTGCAAGAGAAAACTAGTTACTAAATCAGATCCATATCGACATAAATTCAAGACGCAAGATTAAAGAGAAACTTATTCATGATGCAAGAGTGATCAACATTAAATTCAAAGGTGCAAGAGAATAATTAAAAAGAAATCACACGCCCACTTAAATTAAGGTGCAAGAGTAAATTTTGTTACTAACTAATCATACATCACCATTATTGCAATGCGCATGAGTAAATCAAAGCATAAACATTTATGTGTCAGCATTAGTCCATATAGAAAGAAATCTAATTACTTAACATCAACCTAACCTATTGCGCAAGGGAAATCATCGATCAATCCTTTATTCAATAACCTTTTAGTGGAGCAAGAGTAGATTGGTTGCTATAGAAATCCTAAATCAACCTTATACAGATGCGCAAGAGTAAACTGGTGCGTTGTCGCTACCCTCACGGTCCGACCCGCTCTCACCAGGACCTTCTCTTCCCTCGGTCGAAGAACGCAAAGGTTCTTCTGTTCCCCTCGCGGGAATCCTTCGTACCCACAGTGATTCGTCACCCGTGCGATCCTCCCTTCCTTGATTATTGGAGGATCGGTTCTCGCGGCTTCGCGAGTTCAACAACTGAATATTAGACCCTCGGATCCCCCGAGACCCGATGTCTCTGGTCAACATTGACCTTCCTTCGGCATATCGGGACCTCGCGCTATCGTGACTCGCGTCACTATACTTCCGGGGTCCCAACTTTCGAGATCCGAAACACCGAGATGCCGATAACTTGTTATCTCGCCTCTCGCTTCCTCGCCCCTCGCGAGACTAATTGTTGGGCCTTCAACTTCCGAGACCCGATGTCCCGAGATCACCTACCATGTCACCAATCCTGTGGCCCCGCAATCTATGTAGATCCTCTTCACCCCGTACCTCGCTATCTCGCCACCTTATTTATGTAAATTAGGGACTTCACCTCACGAGCTCCCGAGATGGCCGATCCACGAGTTGAGTTACGCTCCCTGGGATTCTGAATGATGCTTCTGTCCTCCCAAGCTTCGAACTTCCTTCTGTTTGCACTGTACTAGTGACTTCTCCCTGTCGTCCTCCAACGACTCTGAAGTTCTGAGGGGTTTCAAAAATCTATTCAACAATTTCAAGTCGTCGATTCTCTTCCTCTTGAAGAGTTCTCTGCTTCACCACCTTCGTCCTGTGTGAACGAAGCAAAGGTACTATCCCTCTTGAGCTTTTTCCAACTCTGACTCCTTCAGAGACTTCGAGCACGCTGCCTGCGCTCCACCTTCAACAACTTTCAAAGTGTTGAAGTCCTCCTGGACTCTGTGCACTCACAGCCACAGTACTCTCGGCCTTCCCCTTCTCAGACTTGCCACTGAGCCTTCACATCCAACCTGCACTCACCTGCACGGTTCGAATAACCCAACACAATTCTGGGTCGACGAGAATAAGAGCTTCGCTGTTGAGCCTCCTCAACGCACTCTATGCGGAGGAATTTGACTGCACTCTATGCAGGAATCTCCTGGTTCTAACAGTGAAACAATTGAAACTTATTCTCTCCTCTCTCCCAGATTTCCAATCTGCCATGAGATTACATATGCAGCATATACAATGAAATCATAACAAGAAGCAAGTATGCAACAGCATAATATCAACAACACACAGAGAATAATCACAACCATGGAATTGAATCAAAGATTTTCTATTAATTCAATATCTGTACATGGGGATTCTTCACAAGCTATCTGCCCTGCTCTTCTCTTGCTCTCAATCACAATGCTGAATAATACATCCTGTTAAAATGTACAAAGGGAGGGTGTCTATATCCCGTTTCCCTCTCGAAAGTAAAACTGTCTAATCTAGACTTAATTATTTTATCTACCTGCATTAAATCTAATAAGTGCCTCAGCTACCTAAGGACGAGAGCTTATCTGCTCAAGGTCCGTTACAATGTACAAGTGCGCTTCATCACATCAATACATTAATGTTTGGCGCACCAACTATCAAAAATATTTCAAAGTTTGAATGCTGGCGCTCTCCAGTTGTCTTCTTTGCTCTACGTGCTGTCTCGCTTGATGGGTCGTAGATGCTCCTGCATCATACTCCTCGGCTCGAAAATTTTCATGGGCTCCTGTCCATGAGCTCCTGCATAGTGTGCCCATGCTTCTGTATCACTGCCTCTATTTCCTAGCTGGCATCCTCCACTGGGTGATCCTTCCACTTCACCAGGCATTCAAAATATTGATTCCTCCTAGTCTTCCTGCCCAATCGCTTGTCCAGTATACACTCCATCTAAGGCTTCTGTGCAACTGGTAACTGCTTCTGCCACTGGACCACTGGTTCCTCAGTTCCAGTGTCTGCTTCTGCATCCCTGTAAGGGTATAAATCCGAAATATTGAAAATCGGAGATATCCCGATGCCCTCTGGCAACTCAAGCTCGTATGCATTTTCCCCGAACTTCTTCAGGATTTTGCACGGTCCAATTTTCTTCATCTTGAGTTTGTTGTATGTTCCCCTTGGGAACCTTTCCCTCCTTAGGTGCGCCAGAACCATATCTCCAACTTCAAACTGAAGTTGTCTCTTCCACTGATCGGATCTGCGCTTATACTCTTGGTTCACCTTCATCAGTCGCTGCTTCACCTGCGTGTGAAGTTCATGCATCACCTCAGCGAACTGCTCAGCTCTCGCGCTGCTCGTTTCAGCCTGTTCTGACTCCCTGAGTTCAGAAACTCCTCTCGGCTGTGTCCCATACAAAATCTGAAACGGGCTCTTACCTGTACTTCGATTCACCGAATCGTTGTACGCAAATTCTGCCTATGGTAGGATCTGATCCCAACTGCTGTGATGCTCCGTCACCAGGCTTCTCAATAAATCTCCCAGGCTTCGATTGACCACCTCGGTCTGTCCATCTGTCTGCGGATGGTACGCAGAACTGAATGTCAGGTCAGTCCCCAGCTTCCTCCATAGCGTCCTCCAAAAATGACCTATGAATTTTGTATCCTGATCCGAGACTATGCTTCTCGGCAATCCATGCAGTCTGACGATTTCTCTAAAAAACAAGTTAGCGATGTGGGTCGCATCACTAGTCTTATGACACGGAATAAAATGTGCCATCTTCGAGAACCTGTCCACCACCACAAATATGGAATCCACTCCTCGCTGTGTTCTCGACAAACCCAACACAAAATCCATACTGATGGCTTCCCATGGCCTCTCAGGTATGGGCAATGGCTGATAGAACCCCGTGTTCTGCTTTTGGCCCTTTGCGTGTTGACATATCCTACACCTGTCAACAAAAATTTTCACATCTGCTCGCATTCCTGGCCAATAATACGATTCGCTCAGCTTGGCGAATGTTTTGTCATGCCCAAAATGACCTGCTAAGCCTCCGCTGTGCTTTTCCTTTACCAAATTCTCCCTCATAGAGCAATATGGAATGCACAATTGATTGCCTTTGAAGAGCAATCCATCATGGATCATGAAATCAATACACGGACTCCTATCCCTGAGAACCGGATTCTCGGCTGCTTCATAAGCTTCTGCAAAGTCTGCATCACCTGCGTACATATCTTTCAGGTTTTCAAAACCCAGGGTCTTGACCCTGAATTCCTGCAGCAATAAACATTTCCTGCTCAAGGCGTCAGCTACCTTGTTTGCAGTCCCCGAAATGTGATTTATCACAAATGTGAAATTTTGCATATACTCTACCCATTTCGCATGCTTTTGATTCAGCTTCTCTTGCTGACTCACGAACTGCAATGCGTGATTATCACTGTACAATACGAACTCCTTGGGTATCAAGTAATGCCTCCACTTCTTTAATGCCTGTATGATGGCATAGAACTCTTTGTCATAGGTGGAGTATTTCAGCTTCGCATTATCCAGCTTCTCGCTGTAATATGCTACAGGCCTGTCATCCTGACTCAAGACCCCTCCAACAGCATACCCACTGGCATCACACTTCACTTGGAAGGTTTTCTGAAAATCTGGCAGCACCAGAATTGGCTGCTCTGTAATCTTTTGCTTCAACAGATTGAAGCTTCTCTCAGCCTCTGTTGTCCAGTGAAAAGTATTATGCCGCTTCCTCACTTTGTTCATCATTGCGGTGCTAATTCCACTTAAGTTTCGAATGAACTTCCTGTAGAAACTAGCTAGTCCATGAAAGCTCCTTACCTCAAAAACATTCCTCGGCGATGGCCAATTCCTGATTACTTCCACCTTTTCAGGATCCATCTTCAATTCATTTGTCGAGATTACAAAACCCAGATATATGAGTTCTGTCTACATGAATGAGCACTTTTTCAGATTGATCAGCAGCTTCTCCTGCTGCAGTCTCTTCATCACAATGGCTAGATGTCTCAAGTGTTCAGCCTTGGTCTTGCTGAAAATTAAAATATCATCCAAATACACGACCACAAATTTACCGATGAATTCCCTCAGGACTTCATTCATCAGCCTCATGAAAGTGCTCGGCGAGTTTGTCAATCCAAACGGCATGACCAGCCATTCGTACAACCCCTCGTTTGTCTTGAATGTTGTCTTCCATTCATCGCCCTCTCTCATCCGGATCTAATGATATCTGCTCTTGAGATCAATCTTCGAAAAGTAATTTGCCCCACTCAGGCAATCCATCAAGTCATCCATTCTCGGCAATGGAAATCTGTACCTGATGGTGATTTTATTAATTGCCCTGGAGTCTGTACACATTCTCCAGCCTCCATCCTTCTTCGGACTCAGTACTGTCGAAACAGCACACGGACTAAGACTCTCCCTCACCAGTCCTTTATCTTGCAGATCATGCACCTACCTTTTGACCTCCTCGTTCTCCTGAGGTGTCAACCTGTATGCTGCCTTGTTTGGTAAGCTTGCCCCGGGTATGAGATCAATGTGGTGACTCACACTCTGCATCGGCAGCAACGAACAAGGTTGTTCGTCCACGATGATATCAGCGAACTCGCCCAGCAGTTCCTGAATCTCTTCTGGCAAGCCATCCACTCTTGTGCTTGTCAGGACAATTCTCGGCTTCCTGACAACAAAGAACTGTGGATCCTCATTCTTCTCCAGCTCTGTGAGAAGCTCTTTCCCATTCATGAGAAGTATCGTGCTGCTAATTTCTGGCTTTACTTCCTTATCTTTTATCGACAGCAACGTATGTTTTTTCCCATCCTTCTCCAAGGTATATGTGCTCATCCTCCCATCATGAACCACATTTCTGTCAAACTACCATGGTCTACCCAATAATACATGACAGACATCCATGGGAATGACATCACACAGAATTTCATCCCTATATTCGCCCATTTTAAAATTAACCAAGCATTGTCTCATAACACATACCTGGTGTCCTTTCTGCAGCCATGACACTTTGTATGGACTTGGGTGTCTGTGCGTGTCCAGCTCCAATTTCTCCACCATCTCGGTTGAAACGAGATTATCAGTGCTCCTGCTGTCCACTATGACCTTGCATTTCCATCCCTTGGTCTTGCAAGTCATTCGGAACAGTCTGCATCTTTGCGCTGTGTCCTCCACCACCTTCTTGGGTTTCAAAAGGACTTTATGCACTGTCAGTGACTTCCCACTTCCAGTGTCTTCATCCTCAACATCGCGCCTCTGCGCCTCAGCGACGTGAGCTTTCCCTCTGTCCATCTTCCTGTCTGGACAATCCACGGCTTTGTGGCCATCTTTCCCATAGGTGAAACATGTGATAATTCCTCCTCGCCCCCTGCCTCTACCTCGGGTACGAGGAAATGTGTTCACATCAACATATCCTCCTTGCTGATCATCTTGCTGCCTCCCAGGCTCAGCATTTTGCTGCCTCTGCTGTGAGGTTCCACCTCTTTCAGCTTTTCCCTGAGGCCTTTTCCAATCCTCCTTGGGCTTTTGTGTTCTTTCTTGGGCAACCACTTTGCCTCTGGGCTGGCTTCTGCCTCACCCTCGCTGTCCCTACTTGCGGCTCAGCTTCTCCTCAGCTTTCAGAGCTATCTGGTACGCATCCTCAACTGTTCGGACGGTTACCATGCTTAATTCATCCTGAATGTCATACCTCATACCATTCAGGTATCTCGCCACCTTTTCGTCATCACTCTCCCGATGACCAGCTCGAATGTTGAGCCTGTAAAACTCCTCGGTGTACTCCTTCACCATCATCAACTTCTATCTCAGGTTCTGCATGCACCTGAACAGAGTGATCTGGTAGTCTCTCGGAATGAACTTCGCCTTCATCTTGGCGATCATCCTGTCCCAGCTTTTAATCTTTTGTTTTCCCTTGCAGCACCTATCCGCCTGCAATTCATCCCACCATAAGGCTGCATGTCCTTTCAGCTTCGTGACATCATGCCTCACCTTCTTGTCCTCTTCGATGTCTTCATAATCGAAGTAGGTGTCGAGTGCTCGGACCCAATCCAGCAACTCTTCAGCATTTAGACTTCCCTCATAAACGGGAATGTCCATCTTCGTCTTCGAGCTCATCCTTGAAATGGCTCTGATCAACCTCTCGGTTGATGCGTCTTCTGCTGAGACCTCTTCGGCCTCGTGTCCAGCTTCCTCTTCAACCTCGGAATCGCTGAACTCTACTGCACCATCTCCACGGCTCTGAGTGGTTTTCATCTCTTCGAGTCTCGCCATGAGATCTCGTATTTGACGCTCCATCTCCGGGTTACCTGCTGGTCTACCCCTTCTTCGAGCATCCCTGTCTTCATGATCAGGCGATTGCCTCTCCCTTCTCGGCGACATGGTGAAATCCGCTTCTCCTTGCTACCTGAACAAAGAGAAAATCTTCTTCCGGCTCTGATACCACTTGGTGCGTTGTCGCTACCCTCACGGTTCGACCCGCTCTCACCAGGACCTTCTCTTCCCTCAGTCAAAGAATGCAAAGGTTCTTCTGTTCCCCTCGCGGGAATCCTTCGTACCCACAGTGATTCGTCACCCGCGCGATCCTCCCTTCCTTGATTATTGGAGGATCGGTCCTCACGGCTTCGCGAGTTCAACAACTGAATATTAGACCCTCGGATCCCCCGAGACCCGATGTCTCTGGTCAACGTTGACCTTCCTTTGGCGTATCGGGACCTCGCACTATCGCGACTCGCATCACTATACTTCCGGGGTCCCAACTTTCGAGATCCGAAACACCGAGATGCCGATAACTTGCTATCTCGCCTCTCGCTTCCTCGCCCCTCGCGAGACTAATTGCTGGGCCTTCAACTTCCGAGACCTGATGTCCCGAGATCACCTACCACGTCACCAATCCTGTGGCCCCACAATCTATGCAGATCCTCTTCACCCCATACCTCTCTATCTCGCCACCTTCTTTACGTAAATTAGGGACTTCACCTCATGAGCTCTCGAGATGGCTGATCCACGAGTTGAGTTACGCTCCCCGGGATTCTGAATGACGCTTCTGTCCTCCCAAGCTTCGAACTTCCTTTTGTTCGCACTGTACTAGTGACTTCTCCCTGTCGTCCTCCAACGACTCTGAAGGTCTGTGGGGTTTCGAAAATCTATTCAACAATTTCAAGTCGTCGATTCTCTTCCTCTTGAAGAGTTCTCTGCTTCACCACCTTCGTCCTGTGTGAACGAAGCAAAGTTACTATCCCTCTTGAGATTTTTCCAACTCTGACTCCTTCAGAGACTTCGAGCACGTTGCCTGCGCTCCACCTTCAACAACTTTCAAAGTGTTGAAGTCCTCCCGGACTCTGTGCACTCACAGCCACAGTACTCTCGGCCTTCCCCTTCTCAGAGTTGCCACTGAGCCTTCACATCCAACTTGCACTCACCTGCACGGTTCGAATAACCCAACACAATTATGGGTCGACGAGAATAAGAGCTTCGCTGTTGAGCCTCCTCAACGCACTCTATGCGGAGGAATTCGACTGCACTCTATGCAGGAATCTCCTGGTTCTAACAGTGAAACAATTGAAACTTATTCTCTCCTCTCTCCCAGATTTCCAATCTGCCATGAGATTACATATGCAACATATACAATGAAATCATAACAAGAAGCAAGTATGCAACAGCATAATATCAACAACACACAGAGAATAATCACAGCCATGGAATTGAATCAAAGCTTTTCTATTAATTCAATATCTGTACATGGGGATTCTTCACAAGCTATCTGCCCTGCTCTTCTCTTTCTCTCAATCACAATGTTGAATAATACATCCTGTTAAAATGTACAAAGGGAGGGTGTCTATATCCTGTTTCCCTCTCGAAAGTAAAACTGTCTAATCTAGACTTAATTATTTTATCTACCTGCATTAAATCTAATAAGTGCCTCAGCTACCTAAGGATGAGAGCTTATCTGCTCAAGGTCCGTTACAATGTACAAGTGCGCTTCATCACATCAATACATTAATGTTTGGCGCACCAACTATCAAAAATATTTCAAAGTTTGAATGTTGGCGCTCTCCAGCTGTCTTCTTTGCTCTACGTGCTGGCTCGCTTGATGGGTCGTAGATGCTCCTGCATCATAAACAAATTTCTAGATGATCATGGGTCAACCTAATTACAGGCATAAGAGTAATTATTACTTTTAATCAAGGCGCAAGAAAATCTACTCACATAAATTCAGTCTTACATCACATTAAATTTAAGGTGCAAGAGTAATCATTAGTTAATTCATAAAGAGATATCAACAATTAATGATCGTACGTCATCACTATTTAAATGATGCAATAATCTAATTATTAAAACAATCATACTTGAACTTTATTCAAGGGCACAAGAATCAACTAACTACATAGATTCTTCATACATCAACTTTATTTATTGGAGCAAGATTAATCTAATTTTTAACCGACCATACGTCCACATTCCATACAAGGCGTGAGAGAATCTAATCACTCGTTCAGCCATACATCATTTTTCTTCATGGCGTAAGAGAAATCTACTTTATTTTCAAGGGTGTAAGAGATTATAAACACTTAATCAATCAATTCAAAAAATCAAATAAGTAGCTACATTAAAATTAAGGAAGAGTGGTTGGTTGTTGTCTAACCGTTGCCTTTCACTCAAAAATTTTGTAGCAGGTACTACCCTACTCTAAACCTATTCTATCCATTGGTTGTTAATGCTTAGAATTTTCCAACGGAAGGATAGCAAGGAGTAGAGATTGTATGTTAAATTAAATGGGCCTTTTTATTACTCTTATAACACATACCAGTCCATAAGCAAAGAGGTCAATGCGGAAACAAGAACTATTTACTCAATGCTTCATTATGCCATAGATACCCGAGAGGTTGCAATGAAACTTGTGAGCCCTGAATCCTATAAAAAATCTTTGACTGCCATTTCCTTATAATGAAAAAAAAACTCAGAGCTCTATACAATTGACAAGAAACTAACGGGGGTATTAACCCACTCGAGAACAACTCACTAGATGGATACAATCCAATCAAACACCAAGGAATCTACATCATAACCTGACTGTCATGGGCATCAGTTTGGGACTATTCTTCATAGATAAGTGACCTGGGAATTTTTCAGGTTCGTTGAAGGAAGAAAAGGCAAAAGAAAAACCAATAAAAGAATCTGCTTGCATTCTCCTGGCAATCACTGAGTAATTACAATCGTTGAGTGTTACAATCGCTTAGTAAAGACGTCGAGAAGACACCCAATCACAGGCAAAGAAGGAAACAACACTGAGAGAGATGGAGAACAAATGCTGGGAGAAATATAAATGCAATACAGAGATAAAATCAAGGAAAAATAACCAGACGAATTCCACCTTCGCTAGGTAAATTTGTTTTGGGTGAAAACGCAGATTAGTGGTTGTTGGGTTATCCATCTAATAGAACATATTAATGATGCATTCGTGGAGCTAGATCGAAACTAAAATAAGTTGACAAAACACAGAGGAGAAACAATTCACTGAGGGTTAAAATCACTATCCAGAAGGGAAGTTGAGATCTCCGACTCTTCCCTTTAAAACACAGATGAATTCGAGGGAAAAAGGGGCAAGGCAAATTTTCATTCGCTGGGAAAAATCTGTGTCAAAAACGTAGATTGTTTCGAGGGAAAAAGGGCAAGGAGAATTTACCTTCGGTGGGAAAACAATATCTCACCAACCACCGAGAAGGAAAGACCCAATTGTTGGGAAAGTGTTTTAGATGAAGAGATATATCAAAGGTAAAATGCAGAGAAGAAGATACAGTGTTGGGCAAGTGATTAAGACAACAAAACGTAGAGGTAACTAGATCCAAGCGCTGGGCGATTTTTCTTGAAGCAGAGATAGCTTGCTAAAATGCAGAGAATCGGAAGGGGAAAAACGTTGGGTTAAATTACCCATGCCAGTCACGGGTAAAAAGGGAAAAAACGTTGAGTAAAGAGGTAAAACACTAAGTAAAACAATGGTGAAATTGTTGAGCACTTCCAGGAAAAATCAATGATGGTTAAAATCATTGCAAAATCATTGATAACTTCGGTTTCCATCTACCATCAACTTTGTGGCGGAGAGGGTTAAATTTGCAAAGGGAAGATCCCAAATTTAACATAGGATTCAAATAATTTTACCAATTTTCCCAGCAAGATAAAGGGCATTGTGTTTTGATTAAAACATATATCCAAGGAATTTTTTTACCCATTTCTCCCAGCAAAATACGGGCATTGGGTTTTTATTTAAACAGTAGGTTCAAGGGTATTTGGGAAATTTCGGATTGAAATGCAAGCAACATTGATCCACACCAGTCCAAATTTAATAGATAGTGGATAAATATTAGAGTGGAATCAGATTGATCTCCAGTAAGGCAACAAACTTGCCAGAGAGAAGAATTGATGGGGTAAATCGTGGCGAGGGTCAGATGGAATCCAACTCAACTCTAAATAAAAAATTTATTGTTAACGACTTTGCCTGAGAGTAAGATTCGGATAGTACTTGGTGTGCAATTAAAGGGAATAAGGCATGGCCAAATATCAACTAGAATGGCAAGGATCAACATTCTATAAACAAACTTTCAAGCTCAGATTTAATTGAAAAGGGCAGTGAATTCATTCAAAATCACTTCTAGAAATTATAAAACATCAAGGGCTTGTCTATTCCATCCTAAAACTTTCAACACAGTAAGAAATAAAAAGAAAACACGATTGTACAATTTAAAATCCTAATTCAAATCATGAATTTCAATAAATACCATAACTATCATATGAGATGTACTTGATGATGTTCTTCGGCAGCTGACGTTTCCTCCTTGCTCTAGCTTGCTAATCGTTGAGACCTCACTGGTACCTCCCAACCAATGCTATGGGTACTCTTCTTCCCCCTTAGCCCTCTAAGCCGCAAAGAGGCCACGCACAACCACAACCAAAATACTCTAGCTCCTAGTTCGCCTCGCAAGGTAGAGCTACCACTCTCTTTCTCGAGATGGGTATTCCAACTCTCACAAGTAAAATCAATCCGAATTTTTGCAGCATAACCTTACTCATACCATGTTCAGATCCATTCCTCCTCTCAACCATTTCCTTTATAGATTTTTTCTTAGTGACAACTTGTCATTTGCACATTTAATTTGTTTTTTTAATAATTTAATTAGGAATTATTTCCCCCATACACTTGTCACGTGTCCCCTTAGTTTCACTAATAAATCCATAATTTAATTTAATTTAATGTCAATTTCCACCACCCAACCTAAAAGCGCTACTAAAATCACTCCTAGTTGCCCCTTTATTCCCTCTGTTTCCCTTTTAATGATTGACGCCTTTCTAAAACTTACTTGTGTTTACTTTAGGAAAGTTCTTTAGTTAGACTAGACTAGATACCTTTCTATGCTTCTACATTCTTTTTACATTTATTTCCTTTCTTATCTTAATTTCCAATTTGGTATTCTCTTGCACACATTTATATAATTAAATCTTTAGATATAATTTTTACTCTTTCAATTCCTAACTTGATTTTTCTTCATCCCACATTTATTTAATTTATAATTTAGTTTTAGTTTTGTTACCCACTTTAGACTTAGGGTCAAATTTTTAAACTAGGCTTAGAATTTTTAAGGAGATTTTATAATTAATAAAAATTACCCATTTAATAATTATTTTAAGTTCGACAATGTCAAAACAAATTATTGTTTTCTAGGCACCTAGGTTCATTGACTCAAGTTTTATTTTATACCACGATGTGCCCTTCAAGACGCACTCTGTGTTCTAAGGGTGCCACTCGCCTTTGATTCAAATTTTAACTACGCAGCATGCCCTTCAAGACGCACTACATGCTCCTAGGGTGCCACTCGCCTATGACTAGTTTTGGTAGTTATCCAACCCTTAGAGTCAATACCCCATTTAGGAAACCTTGTGAGAGACTAAGGGTATCTAAGGAATAATTACCCTAACTTATTGCGTGCCCCTTAGAATATTCGTGAGCGATTGTCTTAGCCCGCCCTCACGGCACTGTGGATCTCTTAAACTAGGTAATCGTTAACCTACAATTTGAGCCACGACGCGAGTGCTAGTAGGATGTGACAGGGCTACTACCACACCTCTCCCTCAATATCTAGTTGTTGTGCATGACCCATTTACTCTTTATGTGAATCTAATTAGCAAGAAATCACCATCCTGCATCCATCAACGAAACACTGTCAATGATCCATAAACAACATCATAATATACCTGATCATATGTCACATATGCATAAATAAAAATACCCCAACCAATACAGTCCACTCCCTGACTCGATCTAGAGTCCAAGGAGGTCCATTGATTCCAGTGGAATCCTTAATCTTTCAAGTGTCATGCACACTCAGGGGAAACTCGTCAATAGCATCTGTCAATACAAAGATATCAATTAACATAACATCGTAATCATCAACATCATCACAAGAATCCATAAGCGAACAAACATCCATATACTTAAACCGGATCACTTGCACGCAAGTGTCCTCAAAGAATAAGTCAATAACATGTTCTTGTAAGAGTGGGATGTTACATAATTTAATTAGATAACATTATATAATCTAAGTGGGTCTAATGATTAAGAATATGTGTTTTCTTCTTGGAGGTCACATTTTAAAATTGAGCGGGGGTAGAGTATGTATACCTTCGTAGAATTTAGCAATCAAATCACTATGTGGAGGGGTCCCTTATCCCACAAACAAACAAAAGGATCCCATACACCAATTGGTGTCTGGCTAATTACACAATGGTAGTAAAACATCAATTCCAAATAAATAACTTGATAAGGTTAGTGCTACTTAATATTGGTTAAATTGTGTAATGTTATTATGGTGACTAATGTGCAAGGTGATATTATAATTAAACTCGTAATTGTAATCGTCAGTAATTAATTATACCATTTGATGGCTTTTGACGCTTTTGGTAACCCTTTCACCATCAACATAATCATTAATTCTAGTAATAAGTTATTGCGGAAATCGATTTATGTTGTGTATATTCCACCAACCATTCTCAATGATTTAATAGTTCCGTCAATACTAATTTTACAATTCCAAATAATTCAAGTTTCACTATGATTATCAATTCATATCATAATAGAATAAAGTAATGACATTCTCGATTTGTTACTAACGTAAACACAACATAAATCGATTTCCTCAATAACTTATTACTAGAATTCAACTGGTATAATTAATTACTAACAATTACAATTACGAGTTTAATTATATTTATTTATATATATATATATATATATATATATATATAATAGTGAATAAGTTGAAATTGTTGTGATGCATTTGTTTATATGTAATTGAAAGAATTGAATTTAATTCAAGAATAGTTAGAATGGGAATTATTTATCAAGTAGATATTTTCAAGTTTTCAAAACAATTGCTAGTCTTGAGACCTTAAATGGTCAAAATCAATCGAAAGAATCCTTTATTATGAGCATTGCTTATACAGCTTGAAGGTCCTAACCTTGAGGGTATAGGATGGATGGTTAAAGTGATGATAATTTTCTTTTTACTTATGTGACTTCATGTTATTAGATCTGCTTGTAATTTTTCTAAATTAAATTGCTATAAGTTATTGAGATCATTGATAATTGTCATAACGTTGTATCGGCCTTATATTATTTGCTTCATTGTAAATTATCATAATCTTTGAGTATCATTATATTAATTCCTTATCCTTGCTATTAGTGCATCTTGAATTTGCTAGTAACGCAACAAAAAAAAAAATATAGCATTTTACGAAGACTTATAAATGGGCCTTACAACGAGGAAAGTGAAACAATGATGAAATGATTAGTGATATCATGTGAATGATAAATGAGTTTACGATCAAACAAAGAATGAGAATGACAAGAGTGATATAAGTGGAATTATAAATGATTGGCAGTTGTACTTACATCTAAAATTAAGGTATTTACATAATAAATGGTATAGGAGAATAATAATAATAAAAGAGATAGATACCCCAGATGGGGTGACACGTTGCTACAGGGAGACAGGTGGATCCGCACCCAGCCCTGGCATAAATGCCGACGGCCGCCACCCACGCGCATGACATAACGATGGGGGACGGCCATCGCTACAATTTAAGGGCGGAGGGACCTTTCCCTCGCGCGACAAGGTACGAGTTTAATGGTTTAGTAATGGCGATGGTTAATAGCGAAAGGATGGCCTCGGCTCCGGTTCATTCCGTTTACAACTTGCTCGGTAAGCGCAGGTCTGCACCTGCCAAGGTCTTGTTCATAGCCCGAGGGCTCTGGTGTTTAGCATTGTCCGCGCATTTGGTATTCTGGGCCCGATTGCTCTGGTGTTTGTATTTCTTGCTACATTCAACGCGTCTGGGCTTGATTGCACGCAACTCATCCCTGCAACTGTTCTTCTGCTCTCACCAGCAATTGCCTTGCGCCCTCTCCATGGCTCGAAAAAGAGGTACGCCCCGACGTGGCTCGGCCTGGGAGGCGCATAAGGCGCAGCGGATTCGTAAGGAACAACTTGAAAGGGCCCTGGCTCTTGCTACATCAATTCTCCGGAAGAACGCCCGAGCAGAGAAACGGGCTCGGCTAGCCACCATTGCTGAGTCTGGCGCCGAGTGCAGCCGGGATGTCAAGGAAAAAATGTCGGGAGCGAGGCAGGAGAAAGCGCCGGAAGCGAGGCAGAAGGAGGAAATCGAGGAGGAGTTTCCCCCCTGCATTGTGGAGGAAATCACGTATACGGAGGACTTGATGACTATGGAGTTCACCCGAGTGGTAACCAAGAGTGAGGATTGCAAGCCCATTCCGGCACTGGTCGATTACATCCCTGGATGTCTTGTGGAGGAAATACCCTGGCCTGGTAACGACAATTGTAGTTGCCAGAATGCGAGCACGAAGGTTGCAGAAGGTGCAGTGGATCAGCGGTTGTTAGATGCAGGTTCTGGAGCGACGGTGGACGAGGGTGGCAGCGTGCATGGCTCACTCATCCGGGATGAACACCTAGCTCTCATCTTCGACCTCCGTGGACACTTGGCAGATCTGGAGTATCGGGCCCTCTGCATGGGTCAGAGAATGGACATGCTACTTGATGCATTCTCCAACGCATAGCCCAAACGGAAATGTCCACTCTGCTCGCAAGCTTATGCCATCCTGGCTGGGACCACGTGGCAGAAGGGCGAGGCTGACAGGTCACCAGACACCTAGGTTTTTATATTCTCTTGGTTTTTAGTTTTTATGTTACTGTTTTATATGAACTTAGACCAAAGGCATCTATCCTGGTTTCCTCCGGGCAGGACAGATGACACTCTATCTTTATGTTTTATAATGCTATTGCTACTCACTCCCTATACTTGCTGGTTTTCGAAAATCGACAGCATTTTGGGTGATACTATTTTGTATAACTCTGTACAAATTTTTTTGTCTATCTAATATAGCAGGATCCACACTTTTTTATTTAAAAAAAATAAATAAAAGAGATAGATAATAATGAGCACACAAGAAACGACATTGACAATATAGCACATAGGGAAAACAGAAGAAGATTGTAGGTAATGATGACTTAGTTAGGGAGGAGCAGAGAGTTTCAAAAGGAAGATTAGTATGCAACCA
>ML786589.1:422783-455551 GCA_009831015.1 Picea engelmannii | reverse complement strand
AGCAGAGAGTTTCAAAAGGAAGATTAGTATGCAACCACCCTTGGACCTAGAGTAAGTTTATAAAATGCTTATGGTTGATTGGCTACAATTGGGCTTGCTAGAGTCTTGAAAAGCTCACAAGGTGCTCAAAATTTGGTAGGTATGGTAGTCTACCTAAGGTGTCAATGACTCTAGAATTGACACTAACTAGGCTTCTAGGAATTTCAATGACCTCTTCGGCTGTTGCTTTTAATGAAACATTTGTTGGCTAAAGTAGGATGCATATGAATAATTTTCTCATGTTTCTATAAAGATAATACTAAAAATAAAAAATATAAGCAAAACAATATTATGATGATGATTACCTTTCATTAAAATTTAATTTTGGTGTAAGTGAAATATGGAAATTATTTAATTTGATCCATAATCTCTTAGAGCTTTGCATGATTTTTATGATACAAGAAGTTATGAAGATTAATAATGTTACATTGAGTGGTTTGAAAATGAGACTTGATGTTTAATGTTTGTATAGAAAAGATATTTTGCAAGAAAATATGTTTTTCATCCTCCATATTCTTAGTATAAAAATTTTTACGTACTTTCCTTATTCCTAGTATAGCAAAGATTACATAATCTTTATTTCCATTATATTTTTGATGTAAGTCCAAAGCCCAATTTTACTTTAAAGTTTATGACGATTTGTTTTTATTTGATATTCAATTTTTTTAATCTTCTTACAATAAAATAAGAATTTTGATTTTCAAGTATATGTTTGGTTTAAATGAAGGCCAATTTTTTCTATAAAGCTTTTTTCAATTTGTTTTTATTTTAATACATATTCATTTTTTTCTTTAAACTTACTTACTACAATAAAATCATAATTTTGATTTTCCAGTGTACATTTGGCCTAATCCAAAATTCGATTTCATTATAAAGTGTATGACAATTTGTTTTTATTTTAATAATATTTATTTTATACTATACGTGATGTATAATAAAAATATTATTTGAATAATTTAACTTGAGATTTTTACATTAATATTATTTTATTCTCAACTTCTTTACAACAATGTACATTTGGTCTAATCCAAAATTAAATTTCATTATAAAGTGTATGCCAATTTGTTTTTATTTTAATAATATTTATTTTCTACTATAAATGATGTATAATAAAAATATTATTTGAATAATTTAACTTGAAAATTTTACATTAATATTATTTTATTATCAACTTCTTTACAACACAATTATATAATTATGAAGAATATAATATTATGAATGTTAATATTTATATTTTCACATTAAAAAAAATCAAAATTACCAAATTGATCATGATATATGATCCCTTCCCCACTGCAGAAACACTACAATGTATGTGGATCATTAATGTATGTTCCATATATGGCATTCATCCCTTATCACAACCATAAAGCATTTTGTTTTTGTTTCATTGATCCGTTCCCCAATGCACAAACACTACAATGTATGTGGATCAATAATGTATGTTCCATAAATGGCATGCATCCATTATCACAACCATAAAGCATTTTGATTTTGTTTCATTGAGTACAATATATCTTAGGATATATAGTGTCTTGTCCCCTTTGAAAAAAATTGTATTCAAGTGCATATATTCTCAAATATATTGTATGTATCTTAGGATATATAGTGTCTTGTCCTCTTTGAAAACTTTGTATTCAAGTGAATATATTTTCAAATATATTGTATGTAATACAACACTATTGAGTGCATAATGTTGGCTTTGAATTACAACTTGAGAGTACAACATAGTATTGTATATATTCCCAAATATATTGCATTTAATGCAACACTATTGAGTGCATAACATTGATTTTGAATAAAGAGAGAAAAAGTGTATCAAATGGAGGTAGAGAACGTGGGTGTTTGCCGTAACAGCTAGGGTTTTTCCTAGTCATCGATTCTATAGTCGTCGCACTCATTTCTAGGAGTCCACACAGTTGTCGCACTCATTTCTAGAAGCCCACACATCTGTACCATGTTTCCAATTCATTGGCCTAGTCTCTAGAATCTCACTATTGGTTGCCTTTGTGTGGTTTCGGTGATGTGCGGGTAGCAGATCTTGATGGTTGTGGATAGCATCTTAGTTTTTTGTGGATTGGAAGCTATCTAAAGTATCATGGGTAGGCCCTCGGTTGACATAGGCAGGTGTGCCAAAAGAGTTGATTCCATCCCAGTCTGGGCTTATTGGGAAACTCTATGGCAAAACATAATTCTATCATTTTGAAAGACAGTGGTTTAGTTGATAAGTTCTTAGGCCTTTAGCCCAGTCCTAGGGTTTTTCTTGATTGGATTTCCAAGAATTTGCATGAGAAAGATCCCCTAGATTTTTATTATGGGAAACGATTTTATGTTTTTATTTATAAAACCATTGAAGATAGGGACCATATCTTTAGATCTTGCCCTTATTTCTTAGGTTCCAGGGGAATGATTCTTTCCCACTAGACCCTCGAATTTAACCCAGATATGGAGATCTCTTTTTCTCCTATTTGGATTAGAATTCCACACCTCCCCTTATTTTCTAGGATGAAGCCACCTTCGAAGCCATTGGAAATAAACTAGGTCGATTTATAACTCATGCCTAACCAAAGGGTAATCTCTACACATGCACTAGAATTTGTGTAGACATGGATTTTTCAAAGGGACTGCTAGAGGTGATTCAACTGAGCAGTGTTGATGGTTGGAGTCATCTTTAGGACCTGGACTATGAGAAGGTACCTNCGCCAAAATTTGCCCCAAAGATAAAGAATCTTAGCCAATGTAGAATAATATGTGTTGGAGCCGCCCTTCTCTAAATAGGTGAAGTGTTATACTTAAGCCCAAAACGCTGGATTTTGGGACTTCGTTTATTTCACGATTCTACCCACTAAAGTCGCAGTATCCCGACATGCGAAATGACGAAAACTTTTTTGGTTCTAATCACCATTACTAAATGACTAAGCAGGGATTATCATCTTTTATTACCTCGTACTTTTGCTCTCAGGAGTTACACATTGAATGTTTCTAAAACCTCCAAATTGCGAATTCGCGAAGTTGTGTTGAAGTTACCCAGGTTAGTATCAAGAGTAAATCACTTTAAACCTTAGTTAATCATTATCGTGATTTCGCGACTCGGCGATTGCTTCCCCAAAGGGCAGCACCTTTGTAACTCTGATCCACGAAGTTGCGATATTCATTAATTAAGTGTGGATTAATTAAAGGCTTAAGTCAAATCACAAACAATCAACTAAATCGCACCATCGCGATTTCGGGTTTTTAGGGTTCAACAACTAGGAGCAAAATCACCCGATACGGCGAACGCCGAAAAAGGGATTAGCGACTAAAGTGCACTTAATTAAAAGAACTAAACCAGATTAATTAATGCCTTAAACAAGCTTTAACACACATAGTTTACGGATGAAGTTTTGAATGTTTCTATGTTATTCCATGTCATGAATCATCAAGCATTTATGGCATTTATTTGAATTTCAGTGAGGTGATGGATAGTAAGATCTCATTTTACCTCTAAATCTTTCTATTAAATGATTTGACTATTCTGTCGGCAAGGAATCTCACGGGCTTAAATGATCAAGACAGGTGGTTTTCTTTCATTATCTTAGTTTTCATTTCTATTGCACGCAGAGCCATTTCACTAGGATAACTTCTATATGTGTTTTCAATCTTTCTGACAAGGGATCTAGTCAAAGATTGGGTTTCACACCCCGTGAAATTCAGGGCTAATATTCATGGAATCTATTCAATATCCTCCTTAGAGCCACAATTCAAGTATATAGCGATGATGGCCTGTAGGTTGTATGGGAAGGAGGACACTACTCACTTTTTCCTTCCATGGGTACCGCTTATTCATATAGTTGTTGAGGGTTTCTCCTTTGATTGGGCCAAATTGTTGTCTGACAGTCTGACCAGTCGAATTACCGAATATTGAGCGTAGAGGGCGAGTAGGAAAGCGACTTCATTCTTTATGTCTTCTTACATCATGGATGCTATTTGCTTCATGACACCTTTCCCACTAATGAACTGGATCTAGGATCCATCTAATACAGAGCCTATTCATGTCCACCACTCAAAACTTTGGGAGGATAAAGCCAAAGAATTCATCTACGAGATCTTCAACTGGGTAATGGTAGTCTCCATCTTCAGCCATCCACCTCCAAGGATTTCAGATAACATCACGGCCAACCTGAGTAGCATGGAAAATTGGTTTGTAGAAGCAGAATTTTCATACATCAGGGTCTTTGGCACCTCTATTCCCCCATATGATCTGTCTCTATTCTTTCCAGATAAGTTATTGTGTCATGAGATCGCCAGACAGACTGTGTTCAGCTGGATAAGAAAAGAGCTCAAAGGAGTATCGAAAAAGGTATGGCCACCCTTTCCCATTCACATTGGTGCATATTCTTTATTAGATTTTGGCCATGCCAGAGCCGAGGCTACGGCCTTAGAAGAAATGAAATTGGTGGACATTGAGTTTAAGAAGCACAACCCTAATAAGGTTGTGAGAAATCACCTGGCGAGTTGTGGCCTGAAGAAGTACGAACACGAGTATTCGTCTCATGATGAAATATTTCAGGGCGCGAGGTCCTACTATGAAGTCCCAAGTCAGATTCAAGCACTGCTGCCCGGAGATATGGCCAATTTCCTTAAATTCCAGGAGCCCCAGCAATGTTGTCTCCCCCAGGTTTTACAGGGAGAAACCCCAAAGCTTCCGGTTATATGGAAAATGGAAGCCAAAGGCTCAAAGGACTCGAGTCCTAACAAGGAGGAGAACCAAGAGAAAACAAGGGAGGTTGGGACCTCAGAACGAGGAGCCGAAATCCCCTATCAACAGGAAGGAAACCCAAAAAAGGGTACACCGGGCAAGCAGGTCCAAAGTCAAGCAGAGATACCCTCGCAAGGGTTGGGCGACTCACTATCGCTCATATCAAGCAAGCCAGCCATGGATGCTATCCCAAAACAATCATTCAAGGAAATCGGTAGTCCCATTGCTTCTATCACACCCTTACAGTTCACAAATGGGAACCCCGATGCAGGATGGATTTTCAGTGAAGATCTAATGCCCATTTCTGTAGAAGAGTTACCTCCTACTGAATTTTTCTTTGATAAAAAAAGGAAGGTCGTAGTGAAGCAAGAATCGTATCAAAAAGAAGGCACTGTGGCTAAAAAATTTAAAATCTTGACAGAAGGAAAGGTCATAGGATTACCGATGAGATAGTAGGAACATTAGGGGCGTATGCTACAGCCAACCAATATTCAATTGGAACTTTGAAGGCACAGTTGAAACGAAAGAACCTATTGATCAGTAAGTTGGAAGCTAGGGTGGCTACAGCCGAAGCAAATGCCAAGGATGAGGTGAGAAAAAGCCTCGAGCAAGCCAGACTAACCGATCTGCCGGAGATCGAGAAACTTAGATCCGAGCTTGAGCAGGTGCGGCAGTCGGCGCAAATAAGCCAAACGTGGGTAAGCCATGAGGAGCAGCAAATAATACAGTTACATTCGAAATTGGATGTTGCCGAAAACTAGGTTTTAGACATAAAGATATTCCAATCCCAAGCTACCGAAATCTGACATAATGTATTAGCAGCTCAACAAGACTTGCTTGCAAAAGTGGGAACCATTCAAAATCACTTTCAGACGATAGATCAAGTGCTAGAAGATATCTCTTTGAGAGAAAGAGAAGCTAGGGCGGCTCGGGTTGCTTTCCAGGATGTTGTTATAAGCACAACGAAAGTAGAGACGATCAGTAGCTCCAAATTATCCATCATAGAACAAACAAAAGGGAATATATTACTAATGGATTGGGAGCATAATATATCAGAGAGAAGGGGGAGAGCTAAGGAGGTGAGGAATTCTTGTGAAGAAACATTCACCTTGATAAATAAAAGTTTGTTAGACCTTGATAAGGAAGGAAGTGTTGGGACGTTGGGCAAAATCAATATAGCTAAACACCTGCTAGATATCAAAGAAAATGTGGAAAAGGAGCAAGCTGAAATATCCCAGATAAGCCAGGTTGATATGGTCCAAGTGGACAAATGGCTAGTACAGCCAAGTTTACAATTATGGTCTATCGTCACGAAAGATCGACAAGTGGGAAAACGATTTCCACAGTTGGCGAAGAGTTGTTACACCTTTGAGGTAAACAACCAAGCAGATCCTTCCAGGTTGATAGCCCAGTTGGTTGAAAGGTTCGTCAATTGCATTGAGCAGGTGAAAGGGCAGGCTTTTGGTGTTAAATGACGACAGATGTCACTCCGTTTTATTTCTGGAGCCAGAGGAGTAGAGAAAGGAAGGCGCTCTTCCCTTATGAAGGAAGACAAAAGATGAGGAAATGAAACGCTTCAATCCTTCATTTGTAACTGACAAGTTTCTAGAACGTTTGGAATTCGAAATGTTTAGAAGTTTGTTTAAATATACATTTTGAAAAGAACACAAGGGCTTTTTTTTTATTTTGGAGATTGTAATGGAGAAAATTCTCCTTTGCTAGGATTAATAAAAAGCAAATTGAAGACTCCATATTCTGTCAAGATTGAGTTATGTGTTTTCCTCTGTTATTTCATACTTCATGTCATTTTTATATACATCTTTGATGAATGTTTTAACTGCAATTTAGTGAAACTTCTACTTTGGCGATCAGGTTTTAGTTATCTAGTTATTTACAGCTTTTCCTCTATATCGGCTATTAGTAGGTACAAGACCTGTGAATTACTTAGATCTCTACATTTTATGCTTTATCAAGGTGTCTCTTTCCTTTTCTTCTTCTGTTACAGCGTGGGATTCCTCTGGAATTGATGCTCCACATTGTTGACAGCTCTATGTTTTCTTTCATTTCACACTCGGTTTCAGATTTTAACTCAGTTACAGAAAACGACCTTCGATTTTGTTAAACGTTTAATTGGCTTCACTGAATTTTCCTTATATAATCTAAAATTGAAATAGCAATTTAAAACATCAACCCCTTTTAAAGCTCTGTTTCTCCATGACTGTACCCGTTGTAAGACAACCCAACATTGAACCCGACCTATCGGATCAAACCAGCATCACTTTGAATCTTTTCGATTCTACACTTAAGACTGCCATCACCCAGGCAGAGCTTGAACGTTCATGGGCAGCCATCGAATGGGATACCAGCATTCAAGAATATTTGGAAGCTAGACAAAGACAACTCAGAAATCAGCCATAGCTTCCTTCCCTAAAGTTGTTCTTTCCATTTTTATCACTCACTCACTTTGGATGCCTAGAATCTATACTTTATAGCCTTAAGTAAAGACTCTGGAACAACATCTTTCTGGTGCCGTTGCTGGGAATGGAGAATCGTAGTCACTTTCCCCTGAGAGAACGACATTTCCAAGTTTTGTTTTTTTGATAGTGAACAAAGAGAGAACACCTTGTTAAGGCTAAACCTTTATCATTCACTTGGCGACTCCACTTTAAAGTAAGTTGGCATTCTTTCGAAGGAACACCAGACAAAACCTAGATGCTAAACAGACCATGCCAGTTTCCGACCCTGAAAAAATACTAAAACCAAGGGGTCTTTTCAAACAAAACGTTGTTGTTTACCAACCCAAGTCTACTCAGTCTAAAGATAAGACCTTTCTTGAACCTTCATCCTCGCGAGAACTTTCTCTTGGAAAAACATCAGATAGTACTGTCGAAGCCGAGACCCTAAAGTCTGAGCAAATCCTACCCAATAATAAGACCGAAACCTCTCCGAATACCTCTTACGTTAGTACGGGTGAAACGCCTGCCATAAAGCTCATCTCTATTGATATCCCATTGACTCTCAATATAAACCTCTTTGTCACTCAAGGCCTTGATGAAGTTTCCACGCACACGGATTCGACACCGGTGGGTTCTCCCATTTACATATCCTACAAGTCAGAGGAACCGAGTCCCCGTTTACCCTCTCCCCCTTTTCCAACTTTCACCTCCCTTGGTAAAAAAATTCTCGATTTTTTTTCCCCCTCCACCTCGAGGAAGCTAGAGAGTCATTATACATCTTCACCAACCCTCTTTATAACACACCAATTTCCTCTCCTAGGTCATCCATGGTCGCTGCCGGAGGAGGAGCAGGGGAAGTAGGAGGTCAAGGCCAACAACTACCCCCCAGGGTTTTCACTAAAGTAGCCACTAGATACGCTCCCTTGGTCCTTCCAGTATCCCTCCATGATTTACCCAAAAACTTACCCAAGTTCACATGAGAAGGGGATCTAACCGCAGTCAAGCATATCAACTTCTTCGATCAATTCGCTGATATTCTAGGTCTCGAACATGAGGACGTGTATTCCCGTTTGTTTATCCAAACCTTCGAGGGATAGGTAAGAACTTGGTTTCGGAGCCTGCCCCCAGGTTCAATATTATCCTACGATGTACTAGAAGACCTTTTTCTCAAACAATGGGGTGAAAGAAAGGATCATTTATACTATTTGACTGTGTTTGGGTCTTTAAAGAAAAAGGGATCTGAAAATGTTATAGAATTTATCCAAAGATTTAACAAGTTGTACAATAAGATCCCTGTTGAAGTTAAACCGTCCCAACCCGCAACCAAAGTAACTTTCGTAGGAGCTTTTGAACCTAATTTTTCTCTACTGTTAAGAGAAAGGAGAGGGGCTGACTTAACCCGAATGCAAGATGACACTGTGGAAATTGAGTCAAACATGATGGCTTCAGGTAAATTAAAAATGAAAATCGAAATGGGAAACAGGGAAACCAAACGTTTTAGAGAACAACCGGGTCCCTCTGGATCTGGAAGGTCCTTAGATGACAAAATGGATGACATGGCTAGGATAATAAAAGAGCTATCAAACAAAATATCAAGAATGGAGCTAGACCAATCCAAAGTTGATCAATTCATTAAGAGATATTTCAGGAGAAACCCCAATCCTCAGATTCAACAAAGATAGATTAAAAATGAAGATAAAAAAATTCAAACACCTCTAAAAAATGAAAATTTTATTGGAGGAAATGATATGCAAGAGTTCGAGGATTTGGAAGAAGACGTAAACAATTTAGGCGAGGACTCTATACAACCTCATTTGACGAAAGAAGATTATGAGAAGTCTCTAAACACTGAACGATCATCAAGTGAAGATAATAACCTAAACAACGTCGATGATCCCACTTATCAAGGAATGGACGACACCATAATAGCTGAGCTCCAGCATAAATACAATCTGAGGCCTAAAAACAAACCTGTGTCTACTTCTCAACCTAAGAAAATTATGCCTAGGGGCAAAACCTATGAACCCGTCCAGAAAGAGACCGAGATGCAAAATAACAAAGGGTTAGACTCGCAGAATACCAACGTAAAAGAGGCTAAAACCCAAGAGAGAAGAACTAATACAGTTGAAACGCAGACACCAGAAACCAGAACCGTCGAAAATAAAATAGTGCAAACAAATAAAATGGATAGGAAACAGTCCGAAGTTTCAGCCAAGGAAATGGATAAAATTGTGGGAAGTTTTTGCCTAGAAAACGAGATAAATAAGATCAAGATACCAATATCTTTGGTCGATTTGGCGAAGAATCCTATGTACCGAAAGAAAATAACCAAGATGATAAATTTTTCAGATTTAGAGAGTCAATCTGACGTGATAAATCTGGAAGATGATAAGCCTAATATCACTTTTGGTCCACATTTTGAAGCTGCCAGAGATATCGTTGCCCCCTTCTATATTACCCTGAAAGTGCATGATCGTTTGTTGCATAATTGCATGCTGGACTCTGGGGCCTCTCATAACGTAATGCCCAAATCTATTATGGATAGACTAGGCCTCGAAATCACCATACCCTATGGAGATCTTTACTCGTTCGATTCAAGGAGAGTTAAGTGCATGGGCATGATCAAAGATTTAATAGTCACCCTCGCCCAGATTTTGGTGAAAAATGTCTTAATGGATGTAGTTGTCGCTGATATACCCCCGAAGTATGGTTTGTTATTATCTAGATCTTGGGGAACCAAGATCGGGGGATCCCTTCAGCTGGATATGACCTGTGCCACGATCCCTGTTTTTGGTGGGTAGCTCACTCGGTTATATAGGGAAACATTGTTGGCATATATAGTAAGTGATCCTCAGAATCCTAACAATTACCCTTTTTATGTCGCCGATGAAGACCTGGGAAATTGTATTTTGTCTTTTGACGATAGTGAAAATAATTGTACAGAAAAAAGTTATATTGATAAAATCAAAACTAAAAAGACAGCTAAAAATGTGTATAGCACTAGAACTTGGAAAATGTTTTTTGATGGTGCTTCGTCGTGTGAAGGAGAAGGTGCGGGAGTGCTTTTCATAGCGCCTGAAAATGAATTCGTCGTCCCCTTATCTTACAGGCTACATTGGGACATAGACTACACAAACAATGTATGCAAATATGAAGCTCTAGTCTTGGGACTGGAAGCTGCTAAGAAGCTAAACATAAAGAACTTAGAGGTCTATGGAGATGCAGAACTGATTGTGAAGTAGGTAAATCGGCAGTACCAGGCCAAGCACACGAGACTAAGGTCCTATAGAAATTGCACCTAGGATCTAATGGAAAATTTATTTTCATCAGTAAAGGTTCATTTCATCCCACGAGCCAAAAACCAACAAGTTGATTCACTGGCCAAAGCAGCATCGACTTTCGCACCCCCTACCGCTTTCAAATTAAAATACCACATAGAGGTAAGGCCCAGACCATCCATACCAAACAACATACAACACTGGGAGGTATTCGAAGATGACGAACAGATCAGAAAGTTCCTGGAAATGGTGGATGATTTCTCCGAAACTCAAATTGACCAGGAAAACCAAAATGACCATACATGGATTATACAGGAAGGGGAGGAGCCTCAGGAGTTCTGAGAAAAAATCGCAAGTCATCGCCTGCTAGTGTTAAAAATTAATCAGATCCCTAAGGGCCTGATACCTCTGGAAAGGTTGTTTGATCAAAACGACATGCCTCTGAGGTCTACCTTACAGCCCCAACCGAAGGAGGTCGAAGACTGTGACGTGGGCACCGCCAAAGAACCTAGGATAGTGAAACTATCAAAGTACCTTCCTCCTGAGATAAAAATCAAGTATACAGACTTACTCGGACGGTATAAGGATGTCTTTGCATGGTCTTATGATGAGCTCAGAACCTATGACACCTCTGTGATCGAGCACAAGATACCTTTGAAACCTGGTGTTAAACCCTTCAGACAGAAGCTCAGACAAATCAACCCCATTTTACTGCCTGTGGTCGAAAAAGAAGTGAAAAGACTTTTAGACGCAAAAATAATTGTACCTCTCAGGTACTCTGACTGGGTGGCAAACCTAGTCCCAGTTAGGAAGAAGAGTGGGGAGATAAGACTATGTGTGGACTTCAGAAATCTAAATAAGTCCTCTCTCAAAGACAATTATCCTCTACCCAAAATGGATCACGTTTTGGAAAAAGTAGTTGGGGCAAATATGATGTCGATGATCGATGGGTTTTTCAGTTACAATCAAATTGTTGTCAACAAGTATGATAAAGAAAAAAACAGCTTTCACCACCCCTTGGGGCACATTTATGTATGACAAAATGCCTTTTGGTCTAATGAATGCAGGGGCTACCTTCCAGCACACTATGGATATTGCTTTCGTCGGTGAGAGAGATAAATTCGTGGTTATCTACCTTGACGATCTAACTATTTTTTCTAAATCCAATGAAGACCATCTGATACATCTGAAGCAAACGTTCAAAAAATGACGAAAATTCGGTTTGTCCTTAAACCCCAAGAAGTCTCACTTTGTGATGCAAGAAGGTAAACTCTTGGGCCACATTGTGTCCCGAGACAGAATTAAAATCGACCCTAAAAGGGTAGAAGCTATAGACACAATAAATATTCCTAGAAATGTAAAAGAAATTCAGTCATTTTTAGGAAAAATAATTTTTTTCAGAAGATTTATCCCAAACTTTGCTGAAATCCTGAAATTGATCATAGATATGCTAAAGAAGAACATCGAAGTGAAATGTACGGCGGAAGCTAAAGCGTCGTTTGCATGCATCAAGAAAGTTATCAGCGAAGCGCCTGTGCTGGCAAGCCCAGATTATCGAAAGGATTTGCTCATTTTCTCGTTCGCCTCCGAACACACAATGGTGGCAGTACTCCTGCAGAAGAATGAAGAAGGTTTTGAGCAACCAATAGCTTTTTTTAGTAAAAGTCTTAGAGACGTTGAATTGTGATATGATATAATGGAAAAGCAAGCATATGTTATGGTGAAGGCGCTAAAGGATTTTAGAACCTACGTGCTACACTCCAAGGTAATTTCATACGTTCCCACAAGTTCTGTAAAGGATATATTGGTTCAGCCCGATAGCGATGGGAAGAGGGGTCGGTGGCTTGCTAAAATTCAAGAATTCGATCTAGAGGTGAAATCAATGAAACTAGTAAAGGGACAAGATTTGGCTAAGCTCTTAGCTTAATCAAATTTCAAAGCACTCGGAATGAATAACCTGCAAGGATGTGAAGGATGTGGGGATGTAAACGAGCCCGATGACCAAATAGCTATAACCAGAATCGAAGAGAAGTTGTCCTTATTGGATTGGTATAAAGACATAGTGTCCTACCTACTGACCCTGAAATGCCCTAGTGATCTGTCTCCAGCTAAAGCCAGGACATTGAAGCTGCATGCGGTGAAGTACTGTATATCCGAAAGCCAATTGTACTCGAAGGACGCATTAGGCTTCCTACTGTCTTGTTTGGTAGAATCAGAAACAAAGGGGGTCATAAACGAATTTCACGAAGGAGTATGCGGAGGGCATCACGCCTGGAGGGAAACAGCTTATAAAATTCTGAGGGCAGGATATTATTGGCCTAAACTATTCTTAGATGTCAACGCCAAAGTTAGAGCCTGTAACCTTTGCCAGTTGTTTGAGGGCAAACAGAAGCTTCCAGTGCTACCTTTGGTCCCTGTCAAAACCGAAGCCCCTTTTCAACAATGGGGGTTAGATTTTATAGGCAAAATCAACCTGCATTCCAGCGCTCAACACAAATGGATTCTCACTGCTACAGATTACTTCACCAAATGGGTGGAGGCTATTCCAACTAGAAAGGCGACCGATTCAGTGGTAATAGATTTCCTGGAAGAGAGCATACTATCCATATTCGACTGTCCTCGAAAGATAGTAATGGATAATGCCCAGGAATTCAAGTCTATGGCAATGGTCAGCTTTTGCCAAAAATATAACATCATATTGAGCCACTCCACAACATATGACCCTCAAGGAAATGGGTTAGCTGAATCATAAAATAAAAGTTTAATTACCATAATTAAGAAGGTGTTGAGTGAAAACAAAATATCTTGGCATGTACATTTGAAGTACGCTTTATGGGAAAATGGAATAGGTACAAACAAATCCATTGGTACTTCTCCTTTCCAAATGGTATACGGGACTGATGTGGTACTACCTATAAATCTACCACTCCCTATGATGAAGCTCTGGCAAGATGAGAAAGAAGAGCCAAACCATGTCACAAGAAGAATAAATCAGCTGATTGAGGTCCAACAACACAGGACCGAGGTGGACGGAAGGATGTTGAAATACCAAAACAACATGAAAGCATTGTTTGATCATAAGGCCAAAAACAGAGAGTTCTTCCCCGGTGATTTTGTTTTGAAATGGGATGCTAGGAGGGAAGACTCGGCAAAACATGGTAAATTTGATCATATCTGGTATGGACCGTTCAAAGTCTCAGCTTCTGAAGGGAAGAATTCATTTCTGTTAGAGAATTTGGATGGTAAAATCCTCAACGCCCCTGTCAGCGGGCATTATTTAAAGCACTATATGTAATAAATGAGTTCCAAATCTCCATTGTATATATCAATTTGTGTTTTTTTTATATATATAGCTTTTCGGTAAGTTCACTTTCATAGCAAATAAAACAAGTTAGTGATTTCCTAGAAATGGAGATATGAAATTTCAACACACAGAATCCCATAAATCTTGAAGACCTGATACTCTTCATGTTGTTTCTTATAGGATTCTGGATTACAGCCCAAACAACAAAAGGAGAAAACAGACGGTCATGTATCAAGAAATTGACTCACCCGAAACAGGTGACAAATTTTTTTTAAGAAGAGAACGAAATGGTAAGGCAAAGGTATGAATTTCCGAAGTATCTGGGTTTCAAACGAATATCACTTAAACGTAGCAATGGTCTCATGAGTATGATATATTCACCTGGCATGTCTTTAAAAGAACAACTTTTTACTGTGGATTCTAAAAAGGCTCACTCGGATAAGAAAAAATAAAATAATAATAATTAAAATAAACAGAGAAAGTAAAGCGTATCCCCCCCCCAAAAAAAGGTTCCAAGAGTCAGGATTGCATGTTAACATCCGGGTTTTTTGAAGTCCAAAGCCTTCTCTTTTTTCCTTTTCCATCCTTGGTCTTCTCTCCTTAAGATCTGACACCTTCCTATACCCTCCACAGAGGAAGAAGAGGTTATGCTTTAGTTTTGGAAACTGGCGAATGAATCTTAGAAAATAAGTTGGACTTCACAACTCCTTGGTCTCCTGCTGAACAAAGTTATGCGTAGGTTGATCCTAACTCTCTTAGGTATTTTAACAAGTTTCAAATGGTTAAGTCTTTCTCAAAGGAAGACCCCTGGAAATAAATTATCCCATAATTTCCTGCAGACTAGGACATTTTGAAGGTCAAGAGAAAGTTGGTCCAGAGAACTCAAAGCAAGGTGGCAGGCCTCTGTAGCGAATATTACACAGATATCACCCCTGGTATACTTTATACCAAATTGATTTCCCCCACTTCATATTCCAAAAGTAAAATATAAGACAGATGGTGAAAGGAAATTCATAATTGATTGCCCCCATCTAGTCCAAAGAGATGATGAAAGGAAATTCATAAAATGATTGCCCTCATCTCATCATTTAAATGCAAAATCACAGTTTGGAGTGGTGAAAGGAAATTCAATAAAGGGAACCAGATAACTTCACCGGGGTACTGAACAGGCTCGCTAACAGTGAAGCAATATCTAAGATATTTGTAAGGCTGTCATACATAAATTATACTACACTCTGGTAATTAGCCTTTTTGAAACTGGATCTACAACCCAAGTTCATGCAGGTCTCCCTGATTAAAAGCATGGAATTTACTTCGTTTTGATGCAAGCTAAAACCTACAGGACCTGATGAATTTTCTAAGATCGTTTGGACCATCTTAAGCAGACCCGAATCCAGTCTCGAGAAAGGGAAAGTTAACTAAAGGACTGCAGTTGAGTTTAGAAAGCGTGTCGAGTTTTGAAAGTTTTCCGAAAATAAATTTGAAACCTCAAAGTTCCCTCTATATCCTCTTTCCAAACAAGTTTCATAGAAGCAAACTGATGACTCCATTTACCCAATATAGGCACTTGGTCTGATGTCCTTCTCATCCTGCAAGGAGACGAGATCCCTAGTTGGAGCCTATGTTGGATCCGCTCTTCTCTAAATAGGTGAAGTGTTATACTTAAGCCCAAAAAGCTGGATTTCGGGACTTCATTTATTTCACGATTCTACCCACTAAAGTCGTAGTATCTCGACATGCGAAATGGAGAAAACTTTTTGAGTTCTAATCACCATTACTAAATGAATAAGCAGGGATTATCATCTTTTATTACCTCATACTCTCGCTCTCGGGAGTTACACGTTGAACATTTCTAAAACCTCCGACTTGCGAAGTCGTGAAGTTGTGTTAAATTTACCCAGGTTAGTATCAAGAGTAAATCACTTTAAACCTTAGTTAATCACTATTGTGATTTCGCGACTCGGCTATTACTTCGCCAAAGGGTGGCACCTTTGTAACTCCAATCCATGCAGTTGTGATATGTATTAATTAAGCGTGGATTAATTAAAGGCTTAAGTCGAATCATAGACAATCAACTAAATCACACCATTGTGATTTCGGGTTTTTAAGGTTCAACGGCTAGGAGCGAAATCACCCGATACAACGAACGTCGAAAAAGGGATTAGCAACTAAAGTGAACTTAATTAAAAGAACTAAACCAGATTAATTAACGCCTTAAACAACCTTTAACACACACAACTTACGGATGAAGTTTTGAATGTTTCTACGTTTTTCCATGTCACGAATCGTCAAGCATTTATGGCATTTATTTGAATTTCAGTGAGGTGATGGATAGTAAAATCTCATTTTACTTCTAAATATTTCTATTAAATGATTTGATCATTCTATCGGCAAGGACTCACATGGGCTTAAATGATCAAGACAAAGGGTTTTCTTTCATTATTTCAGTTTTCATTTCTATTGCACGCAGAGCCATTTCACCAGGATAACTTATGTCCATGTTTTCAATCTTTCTGACAGGGGATGTAGTTGCAAGGTTCTCTATCATGGCTCCACGAAAAGTGCCCAAGGAAGCTGCCGAGAGTTCAGGTCAGGGTTCAGATGTTGTTTCTGATACCTCGCCCCGAAGTATTAATTCTGTCAAAACATGGACATACATTTCCAACGTTCTGCAATCTGAGTCGATAAACTGTTTGGCTGATTCCAGCGATAACAAGAAGGATGACTTGTCAACCAAATACAAAATCGACGCTCAAGCAGAGATGCACAAAATAGCGGCAAGGCCACAACTTCTTCCCTATTATGATATGATCAGGTGGGCACTGGACCATGTGGACATCCTGACTAGGAAGATTATCAGCAAACAGAGGGTGACAATTGGGATTTTAAGACCAGAGAATTTACAGGCAATGTATAAATTGTCACCCACAACGAACCTTACTCACAATGTCGAATTCCTAGAGGGTTTCAAGAAGAAAGAATGCGAGCAGTATGGAAAAAAATTATCCAATCTAATCAAAGATTGGGTTTCGCACCCCGCGAAATTCAGGGCTGATACTCATGGAATCTATTCAATCTCCTCCTTAGAGCCGCAATTCAAGTATATAGCGATGATGGCCTGTAGGCTGTATGGGAAGGAGGACACTACTCAATTTTTCCTCCCATGGGTACCTCTTATTCATACAGTTGTTGAGGGTTTCTCCTTCGATTGGGCCAAATTGTTGTCTGACAGTCTGACCAGTCGAATTACCGAATATCAAGTGCAGAGGGCAAGTAGGAAAGCGGCTTCGTTCTTTATGTCTTCTTACATCATGGATGTTATTTGCTTCATGACACCTTTCCCACTAATGAACTGGAGCTAGGCTCCATCTAATACAGAGCCTATTCATGTCTACGAAACTTTGGGAGGATAAAGCCAAAGAATTCATCTACGAGATCTTCAACTAGGTAATGGTAGCAGTGCATGTCTCCATCTTCGGCCATCTGCCTCCCAGGATTTCAAATAACATCACGGCCAACCTGAGTAGCGTGGCAAATTGGTATGTAGAAGCTAAATTTTCATACATCAGGGTCTTTGGCACCTTTGTTCCCCCATATGCTCTATCGCAATTCTTGCTATATAAGCTATTGTGTCGCGAGATCGCTAGACAGACTGTTCTCGGCGGGATAAGCAAAGAGCTCAAAGGAGTATCGAAAAAGGTATGGCCGCCTTTTCCCATTCACATTGGTGCATATTATTTATTAGATTTTGGCCATGCCAGAGCCGAGGCTACGATCTTAGAAGAAATGAAATTGGTGGACATTGAGTTTAAGAAGCACGAACCTAATAAGTTTGTGAGAAATCACCTGGCGAGTTATGGCCTGAAGAAGTACGAACACGAGGATTCGCCTCATGATGAAATCTTTCGAGGCGTGAGGTCCTACTCTGAAGTCCTAAGTCGGATTCAAGCCCTACCGCCTGGAGATATGGCTGATTTCCTTAAATTTCAGGAGCACCGACGGAGTTGTCTCCCCCAGGTTTTACAGGGAGAAACTCCAAAGCTTCTGGTTACACGGAAAATGGAATCCAAAGGCTCAAAGGACTTGAGTCTTGACAAGGAGGAGAACCAAGAGAAAATAGGGGAGGCTGGGACCTCAGAACGAGGAGTCGAAATCCCCTATAAATAGGAAGGAAACCCAGAAAAGGGTACGTCGGGCAAGCAGGTCGAAAGTCAAGCAGAGATACCCTCGCAAGGGTTGGGTGACTCACTATCGCACATATCAACCAAGCTAGCCATGGATGTTATCTCGAAAAAATCATTCAAGGAAATCGATAGTCCCATTGCTTCTATCATACCCTTACAGTTCACAAAGGGGAACCCCAATGCAGGATGGATTTTCAGTGAAGAGCTAACGCCCATTTCTGTAGAAGAGTTACCTCCTAATGAATTTTTCTTTGATAAAAAAAGGAAGGTCGTAGTGAAGCAATAATCGTATCAAAAAGCGGGCGTTGTAGCTAAAAAAACTTAAAATCTTGACAGAAGGAAAGGCTATAGGAGAGGAAGAATTAACCGACGAGATAGCAGGGAGACCGGCGGCTTATGCTACAACCAACTAGTATTCAGTTGGAACTTTGAAGGCATAGTTGAAACGAAAGAACCTCTTGATTGGTAAGTTGGAAGCTAGGGTGGCTACGGCGGAAGCAAATGCCAAGGATGAGGTGAGAAAAAGCCTCGAGCAAGAAAGAATAGTTTATTTGTAGGAGATCAATAAACTTAGATCCAATCTTTAGCAGGTGCGCCAGTCGACGCAAATAAGCCAAACGTAGGTAAGCCAGCAGGAGCAACAAATAATACAATTACAATCGAAATTGGATGTTGTGGAAAACCAGGTTTTAGACATAAAGATATTCCAATCCCAAGCTACCAGAATCTGAAAGAAGGTATTAGCATCTCAACAAGACTTGCTTGCAAAAGTGGGAACCATTCAGAATCACTTTCAGATGATAGATCAAGTGCTAGAAGATACCTCTTTGAGAGAAAGTGAAGTTGGGGCAGCTGGGGTTGCTTTCCAGGATGCTGTTATAGCCACAACAGAAGTAGAGACGGTCAATAGCTCCAAATTATCCATCGTAGAACAAACCAGAGGGAATATCTTACTAAAGGCTTGGGAGCATAATATATTAGAGAGCAGGGGGAGAGCTAAGGAGGTGAGGAATTATTGTGAAGAAACATTCACCTTGATAAATAAAAGTTTGTTAGACCTTGATAAGGAAGGAAGTGTTGGGATGCTGGGAAAAATCAATATAGCTAAACACCTGCTAGATATCAAAGAAAATGTGGAAAAGGAGAAAGTTGAAATATCCCAGATAAGCCAGGTTGATATGGTCCAAGTGGACAAATGGCTAGTACAACCAAGTTTACAATTATGGTATATCGTCACAGAAGACCGACAAATGGGAAAAAGATTGCCACAGTTGGCGAAGAGTTGTTACACCTTTGAGACAAACAACCAAGCAGAGCCTTCTAGGTTGATAGCCCAGTTGGTTGAAAGGTGTGTCAATTGCATTAAGCAGGTGAAAGGGTAGGCTTATGGTGTTAAATGACGACAGATGTCACTCCGTTCTATTTCTGGAGCCAGAGGAGCAGAGAAAAGAAGGTTTTCTGCCCTTATGAAGGAAGACAAAAGATGAGGAAATGAAACGCTTCAATCCTTCATTTGTAACTGACAAGTTTCTAGAACGTTTGGAATTCGAAATGTTTAGAAGTTTGTTTAAATATATTTTTTGAAAAGAACACAAGGGCTTTTTTATCTTTTGGAGATTGTAATGGAGAAAATTCTCCTTTGCAAGGATTAATACAAAGCGAATTGAAGACTCCATATTTCGTCAAGATTGAGTTATGTGTTTTCCTCTGTTATTTCATACTTCATGTCATTTTTATATACATCTTTGATGAATGTTTTAACTGCAATTTAGTACAACTTCTATAGTGGCGATCAAGTTTTAGTTATCTAGTTATTTACAACTTTTCCTCTGTATCGGCTATTAGCAGGTACAAGACCCGTGAATTAATTAGATCTCTACATTTTATGCTTTATCAAGATGTCTCTTTTCTTTTCTTCTTCTGTTATAGCGTGGGATTCCTCTAGAATTGATGCCCCACATTGTTGACAACTCTATGTTTTCTTTCATTTCACACTCGGTTTCAGATTTTAACTCAGTTACGGAAAACGACCTTTGATTCTGTTAAACTTTTAATTGGCTTCACTGAATTTTCCTTATATAATCTAAAATTGAAATAGAACTTTAAAACATTAACCCCTTTTAAAGCTCTATTTCTCCATGACGGTACCCATTGTAAGATAGCCCAACCTTGAACCCGACCTATTGGATCAAACCAACATCGCTTTGAATCTTTTCGATACTACACTTAAGACTGCCATCACCTGGGCATAGCTCGAACGTTCATGGGAAACCATCGAACGGGATATCAACATTCAAGAATATTTGGAAGCTAGACAAAGACAACTCATAAATCAACCATAGCTTCCTTCCCTAAAGTTGTTCTTTCCCTTTTTATCACTCACTCACTTTGGATGCCTAGACTCTATACTTTATAGCCTTAAGTACAGACTCTGGAACAACAATATGAATCAAGGATTCAAGCAAGTTTCAAGAAAGCAAAAGAATCAATAGCCCAAGGAGGCTCAGCCTGACAAAAAATCTCAAGCTCGCCCATATATTCTCTCCAATAATAGATATGCAAATTTGGAATCTCAAGATGAAGAATCATATGACTCTGTGGAGAAAGTTCCTCATCATAACAACTCGAAGACCAAAGCTGAGCAACAAAAAAAAGAACAAAAGATCCCATAAAATACAATTAAAGGAAATGAGGCCCTACTTGGGGGTAGTGCCTCTTCGCATGGGAAGGATCCAAATCTAGTTTTTGTAGATAGGATTCCCAATGGGGTTTTCATTGCTCCCGTCGATCCTTTTGTGGAAGTGGAAAAGAGAGATGGGCGGGAGGGAGAAGATTCTAAATCTCTCTCCTTTGCAGAAATTCTAAAGAAGAATCCTTGTCCTTCTCCCCCTCTAACAAGAGGAAGAAAAGAAAACAAAAATCGTAAAGATAAAGAAGAAGCATCAGGAAACTCAAGGGGCTCCTAGCAATCAATGTGTGACATTGCATATAGTGATGGGATAGCTTGGATTGTGAGTTAATTATGTTTTTCTTAAGCATTTCCTTATGTAATCAATTTGTAAGGATTTATTCTTGCAATGAGGAAGTAGTTGGTTTGAATCCAGGAAAATCTTGGTCTTGGTTCATCAAAGCCAACTTGGTAATTTTGGTTCATTGCTACTATAGTCTAGCTAGCAAGTTGAAAATTTTGAAGTTTGTACTCTACCGTTAGCTTTGACCCGACCTTTTTAATAACCATTTTCCCCAATTTCTTAAAAAAAACATTAACTTTGAATAATACCGTTAGCTTCGACCCGACCTTTTTAATAACCATTTTCCCCAATTTCTTAAAAAAAAACATTAACTTTGAATAACATCATCATCTTGAGAGAGAACCTTCTTCTTAGTTATTCTTAGTACCTTTAGGCAATATTTTCACATCGAGTGCCTTTGTCTTGTCTAACTTTAGTGGATTCTTGTGTCTTGTCTAACTTTAATGGATTCTTGTACCGCCATTGCGGAAGCTCTCAATGGCAATCTATTGTCATTGTTGTGTGGGGTTGTTATGGTTGAGTGTTTTTGAATTAAAAGCTATTAATGTATAACAATAAAACATTTCTCTCCAAATTAATGTTTTTTATATACCGTATGCACTTTAAAATTGTAAAACATGCAATTTTCCTTTATAAAATCATAAATCACATTTTAATTATTAATATGGTCAAAGTACTTGCATGGTATTGAAAATAAAAAACGCAATTGCATAAAGTAATTACCAAACACATAAAGTTCAAAATTTAGCAACTTAGTGTTTTATCAAATTAAATACAAATTTTCCTTTGAGATTATAATCAAAGTTGCTATAGAGGATGCAAAGTATAAAATAGTAGCTAATGTATTTGCATTGATGACTATGGAGATTATGCAACAACAAGGATCATGGTTGGTTGTCATTATCTTTTAGGGATGGTTCATGATATCACAAGACTTTCTCCTTCATGTGCCAAGTAGTTTTCAATCCATGATGTATTTACACATGTCTTATTTGAACTTTTCACTTAGATAGTTGGAATAATAATATAATGAAATCAAATCCATCTGTTCATTGGATCCTGGATTTAAGTTATGGGTGGAATTTTTAAGTTTAATGGTACAATCAACTTTATTAAAGTTTATCGGTTCAATACAGTCATGGAATAAACTTTATAGTACATTCAACTTTATTAAAGTTTATAGTACATTCAACTTGCTGACCAGAATCTGTACGCAGCACCACAACAGGCAGGCGTACTACTTCAGAGACACGGCTACAGAGCTTGGTATCGGAAGCTCCCCATGTTCGCATAGTACATTCAACTTTATTAAAGTTTATTGGGTTCAATCATGTAATGGAATCCAATCCAGTTACTGGGAACATAATTCCACCTCCTTTAAATTTACAGGAAACACGAGCATTGCTACTTCAAGATCTGAATCACCTGCCCCAAAATTAGACGTCGGTACATATACAATATACAATATTTCTCCTGCGCGTTTATATTCATATTTTGGCGTCCTGGCTGTTCTTATCTTCGTACTCTGTAGTACTCTGCTTCCCTTATTGGCTATTCTACGCCAATCTCCTCTGCTATTCTGCTCTGATCTCACTCGCTGATGGAGCACGCAATAGATATTGGAACCGGAACCAGTAAGTAACTTTAATGGTACTTATGGGTGGAATTTTTAACTTTAATGGTACAATCAACTTTATTAAAGTTTGTCGGTTCATTAGAGTCATGGAATAAACTTTATAGTGCATTCAACTTTATTAAAGTTTATGGGTTCAATCATGTCATGGAATCCAGTAAGTAATATAATGAAATCAAATCCATCTCCCATGTGATTATGTACTATTCATAAGACCCTCGATTCAAGGTTATGGGTGGAATTTTTAAGTTTAATGGTACAATCAACTTTATTAAAGTTTGTCGGTTCAATACAGTCATGGAATAAACTTTATAGTACATTCAACTTTATTAAAGTTTATGGGTTCAATCATGTCATGGAATCCAGTTACTTACTGGGAACATAATTCCACCTCCTTCGAATTTACAGGAAACACGAGCATCTGAATCACCTGCCCCTAAATTAGACGTCGGTACATATACAATATTTCTTCCCGTTTTGCCTTTCCTCCTGCGTCCTGGTTGTTCTTATCTTCATACTCTGGAATACTCTGTTTCCCTTATTGGGTATTCTGCGCAAATCTCCTCTGCTAATCTGCTCTGATCTCACTCGCTGATGGCGCAAGCAATGGATATTGTAACCGGAACCGCGGGCAACACCATTAGCAGCGCTATTGTTGTTCCACTCATCCAACTACTGATCCACGAGATAGATGATGTCATTCACTTGGATGACAACCGTAAGCTTCTGGAAGAGCAGTTAAATCGCATGAAGGGCCTATTGCTTGATATTAGCTCTCAGTTCCAACATCAACAGAGGGAGGTACCGGATTCTCTGAAGAATTGTTTGCTAAGGATGCAACGTAAAGTTGGAGAGGCCGGAGAGTTGATCCATCGCTCACAGGGCCCGTGGCTGCAGCAGTGTATTGACTGCGTCCTTTGCAAGCCCAAAGTCTTTACGCAAATCCGAGAGTGGAACACAACTATTCGTGATCTCCATGATGAGCTTAGAACCGACTTCTCCGTGATTTGCAGTGCTCAACTGATTGCGTCCGCGGCACCACAACATGCAGACGTACTACTTCAGGATCAACCCGACACCGGATTGGTAGGGTTGCAATTTGAAGATGCCGAGACCCAGCTTGTGAGATGGCTTACGGATTCTTCCCTCGTCCACATTCATACAATTGGTGTATATGGCATGGGGGGTGTTGGGAAAACAACACTGCTCAAAAAAGTCCACAACACCGTCCAGGTTAGTCACATTTTTGATCATGTGATTTGGGTTACCGTAGCTCAATTTCCAATTCAGCAGATACAACAAAATATTGCTTCTGCAATTAATTTAGATCTGGCAAACTATTCTACTGATGAGCGGAAGATGAAGTTGTCTGCCCGTCTCAGGACGACGAGATTTTTCCTGATTTTAGACGACATGTGGAGTGGATTCAATTTGAAAGAATTGGGAGTGGAATTTGGCACTGGCAAGGGTAGCAAACTTGTATTCTCTACTCGAAATAGAGATCTGATCGGAGAAATGAACGCAGAAGAGTCCATAGAAATACGGCAGCTACCAACAGAGGAGGCGTGGGACCTGTTTTGCAGAGTAGCTTTCAAAGACGGCCATGTTCCGGAGGTCATGGAGCAAATTGCCAGAGAAGTCGCCGGCGAATGTAAAGGTTTGCCATTGGCGATAACTGTAATAGCCTCAACAATGAAGAACAAGACAGCTATAAATGACTGGAAGTTTGCCTTAAGGCAAATGCAAAAAGTGGATTTAAGTTTTCCAATTACTCATCCTCGCATTGATCGAGATTTGTATCAGCGATTGAGATGGAGTTACGATACTTTGCCCACCACTGCTGATTTGAAAAACTGCTTTCTTTACTGTGCCCTGTTCCGCGAAGATGGACTAATTAACGAGGAAGATTTGGTCCAAATGTGGATCTCAGAAGGTCTGATTAGGACCAGTGATGGGGACTACGACTATTTATTGGACACTGGGCGCAGCTATCTAAAGTTGCTTCTAGATCGTTGCTTGCTGAATATGGATCGTGACGGTAATTTTATTACTGTTCACGACGTTATCCGCGATATGGGAATATATATTGGAGAGAAAGAGGAAAATTATGCATGTAGGGCAGGTCAAAGGCTTCAACATTTCCCCGATATGGAGGCCCTTACTGATTGCAAACGATTATCAGTTCGGGACAACAACATTACGTCTTTGCCGACAAAGGAATTTAGATGTCCAAAATTAGTTTCTTTATTATTAGGACGAAATAGAGAATTGAGAAAAATTCCAGAAGGCTTTTTCCTCAACTTCACCTCTTTGAAGGTACTGGACCTATTCGGAATACGGATAAAATCATTGCCAACTTCATTGTGGCTATTGATACAACTTCAGTTTCTTGACTTGAGTTGGACTGAGATTGAGAATATTCCTAAAGACATAGGTAATATTGTTCACCTTCAATTTTTGTGGCTTCGTCATTGTTCAGCTTTAATGTCATTGCCTAGTGAAATAGGAAAACTTACCAATCTCAAGTATCTAGATATTAGGGAGACTCCGAAATTAATGCCTTTTCCACATGACATTCAAGTACTTTTAAAGTGCAAGATTGTAAGAGACGATGATTGTAAGAGACGATGAGGAAACGGGAGAATATTGAAATATATATATGAGAGATTTGAACTTTGTATATATATATATCATGAAATATAATGATTTTATCGATTTTTTTTTTAATGTTGAAATATTTTTAATAAGATAATATTTATATATTAAATTTTTTTTTTTATAATTTATAATTATTTTTATTTTAAAGTTGTATAATAAAATGTTATTTTAATAATAAACTATGTACAAAATTTTTTAAATAAAATAATTGACATTAAATTTGGTGTATAATTATGTTGAAACATGGTAGTTTATATTTTTTATATAAAAAATATGGAGAAATATTATTAGTCATATTGAGTTCTCACATGTTAATCTTTAAAGCATGAAGATTTAAACATCATGGTTTATATTTCTTTTATGTAAAGAATAAAAATAAATATTATTAGTGGTTCTCAAACTTTAATCATTAAATGAGGAAGTACATGCAAACTCCTCATGATTAATAATGTGTATTCATTATAAACATATATATAATGTATTTACTATAGGGTCCATGCACATAGAAAATAGGAAAGAAGATATTGTACACAGAACACTATTCTATATAAATTGCATTTTTTACACGCGACAATAGCTGTATTATATAGAGTTTTTCAGATCTAACTAATTTCTAAATTAGGAAGAGAAGTTAAGAAAATATCTCAACCGATCTCTAACAACTCATAACAATAATGAAAGCGTTATCTCCAACACCTCCCCTTAATGCTTACATTAATGAAAACAATATTGGAATCAAAATTAAAATATTTTTGAACTTCAATCTCTATCTGGTCTGGTTTTCATCAACATTTCTACCCACTCTAAAATCACATAGACTACACTCTTTTTCAACTATCAACTTCGAGCTACCACTTGATCCATTTAATATACAATTGCTTCTGGCCATCAATGATGTATTTGTAGGATCAATGATTCTTAACTACCTTGAAAAATAATCTCAATACTGAATCACTCTATGAACATACTTCCATTTTTCAAATACACAATGAACTTGTATTGTTTCAATTATATAGGAAAGCAATCTAGATATTGAATGTATACAGTAGTCAATCATACAACTTGACCTTTTTTCACATACACAAACACACAAAGATAACCTGTAATCGTTGTTCTTGTAGCATCGAAGGACAATAAGAAACACCATCTTATAACAATTTGTATACATAATCAAACCAATGGTATGTTATTTTGGCACCGAAGAACATCAAGAACCACCTACTAAAACTATGTTAATTTGTTCTATGAGCGGCCTTTCATCATATAAATTCACAAACACACAAGCTCTCTAAAGCTTTCACATTTTTCACTTCAAATAAAAATAACTAATTCCACAATCACAAAGAAAAATATGTATACCCTTTAACCTCAATCAAAACTTGGAAGTAGCATGGTACTTTCGCCTTCATCTTTGACTTCAAACTGTCAAAAACTTCCATTGGAAAATCTAAAAAATTGTTGTTGTAGATGATTTGAAGTAGAGATGGCATATCTAGCATCCATCTCATTATTGCTCCTTATGTCACGAGCTTCCTTTCAAACTCACGCAGTGATCCTTCAATTCAAAACCTTGGAGCTTCGTCCCCACGTTGTTACAACGTAACAAACCGACAGTTGCAAGATTGAATCAACATATATTGACTCTCTTTATGCTACATCAATAGTGCATGTATCAGGTTCTATCCACCGCACACTAAAAATGACAATGAAACAAAATAAATATGACCCTTCTTCCTTCCGTGGCTTGACTGATGGGCAGTTTCTTCAAACATAAGCAATGATCTCTCTGTACGTTGAAATAAACAGAAGCAACATACACATAGACTTCAATAATTTATACACCAACTTAAATCTAATCTAGTTAAGAAACAATATAAATTGCACACAGAAAACTCACATGAATCTACTCCTACAACAACAAATTAAAATAGAGGAATTCCCATGATCACAACCCCTCTCGTGAGAGAGTTAGGGATAAATCAACTCTGAAACCAACATAGAAAATATGAGAGAAGACATTGTGCACCCAAGATGCCATAGGAGAGAAGGTCTCACCCGAGATGCCATGAGAATCACAGACACCGATAGTCTCGTGTTGGATGCAAAAGGACAATGCATACAAGGAATCCTCTTGGGTTTAAATACATTCATTCATTCATAATGAAATACAAAGTAATAAGCATTAACCATTAAAACATATATACATTCAACTTAGAACACATAGTATATTGCAGAGAGAAAGAGAGAAAGGACTTTGGATTATGTTCATTAGCATCAAAATGCATACATATATAGAGAACGATAAGATAGGTCCATGCCATGCACTATAGATTCATTCAATAGTAATTCCATTCTACTGCACTATGTGTTCTATTCACATTCCTTCATTCCTACATGTTTCTCACTCTAATACAAACTTATACAAGCTCATACAAAATTGGACATGGAACTCTCTCTTTTTGTTCCAATCGACTCTCTGCCATAGACATGCACTCACTCTGTTGATTCTCTTCTTTGTTGTAACTTAATCCACTGACTATTTTTCTCCACTCCACTCTCTTGAGTGAACGTTGGATCCACATGCAACCCCCAAATCTTCCTGGAGTGTGGAAATCCTAACTTACTTGTCAGCTCATCCATACCTTCTCCCAAGATCCTTTAGGTTGTTATAGTACTTGATTACAAAATATTCCCAAAGATATGCTTAGATTTGTTGCATGTGGTCTTCTCTTTGATTCCTTGTGCGTAGTTCAAAACTGAGTTGCGCACATGTGACACCATCTTCCTTTGGTTGACACTGCTGCTAATATTTCCTTGCACCACGCAGTGCATCTTCATGACCATGAACATAGTATTGATTTGTGGCATGCGTGCAACTTCCACAAAACCTTGGGTGCTAACATACCCTCAACACTATTAGTTGGCTCGTCCTCGATCCAATGACACTGTTCATGGATTGACATAAGAAGTTGACAACATTGTCGTCATGAGTTCCTGGAGGAATTGTTGAAATTGGCTATCAACATCATTAAAAGTTTCCTACAACCTTTGAGTGAGCTAAACAACCTCATTTTCATCAATTGTTGTAAATTGTGGGGACTGAAGATTGATTTGCTCCATATTTTTTAGCATTGGAGTTGCCACTATGTGTGCCACTGGGAGATTATTGTAACATGCATGGGCTTTGTCATTCCTGTCATTGGAAATTCTAGAGAGAGTCTCTTGTTTCGATCGAGCTACAATAATCTCCTTAGTTTTTTTGGCGATCATTGTCATTATAGTGTGTCTCTCACCGAGAGGAAAGGATGTCATGGTGCTCTTTTGTTGCGTGACTACTACTTCCGTAATATATATCCATTCATTGACGACATTGATCTTGGGTAGATTATGGAGATGAGTACAGAGTAGGAAGCTATACTCAACGAGACCTGTGAAATCCTTTATGCATGCTTGGACCTTTTGCAGTGCTTCCTTGGCCATGACAATATTTTTTTGCGACCCTTGATTATCTGTGGTAGGCCATTTTATCTCCTCACAAAGCTCGAGATTTTGTATCTCCAAAACCTAGATCTCCTCCTTGACCGCGTGATGTTTTTGAGTTGCATGCATGTCTGGATAATCATCCCTAGGCTTGGGTACTTATGAATAAGCCTCATCCATGGTGTCGAGGATTTCTTTGTGAATTGTGACAATTGTTTCTTGTTGTGCTTTACTTTTGGCGTGAACGGTGACCTATGGAAAATGAAGTGCTTCAAGCTCCTAATGCACAACCTCTACTTCTTGTCGCACATACACTTCTTATTGATGCTTACCCTGAGTTTCTTTGTGTGTTGGAACTTCTAGTTGATGCTACTAATGTAGTTGTTCACGTGATTAGTTGAGTTCTCGGTGTCGATCTCTGAGCTCCATCATGATGGTAGTCATAAAATTTTGCAGGTTCTCTTTAGGAACCTGTGCCAATTCGAGTTCAGCACTGGCTAAGTCAAATGAGAAAATGACCAATGGATTGACCCGCAACACTCTTCTCTGACTGGTGCCACTGACTTCAATGATTTTTTTCTCTTGAGGGGGTGAACTAGGTGGAGAAGCAATGGAAAATTTTCGACCTAAGTTATTTAATTTACCTACAGTGTGTTTTAGAAATATCTACTGCATCATGAGATGTCCTCTAATTTCCTTGACCAACTTTGGGACATTCATAACCGTCATCCTTTTTTGTGTTACTGGGGTACTTGCTGTCCTTTTGCTTGTCTTCATCCACTGATGTTTGTTGGGAACTTGACCAGGCACTATGGTGTGTTGTTTGGATGGCACAAGGACTTCCTCCTCGATGGTACTAAACTTTGTTGTGGGAGAGGATGTGTGCTCTGATAGGATCTAAAATGATTAGGGCTAGCCCTTGTGTCACTAAGGGCCATTTCCTCTTGCGGGCCTTGTATTGGTCATCCTCAGAGTCCTTATCAGTTTGTGATTGCTCATTCGGGAGATATATGTATTTTCCTTTGGAGGTGTCGAACTTCTACTGCTTCGATCATGAGGCTTGTTCTTTCTGTCTGGTTGTGGCTACAACCCTTTTCTTCTCTTGGTTTTTCTTTGTCCTTGTTTCGAGTTGTGCTTACTCATCTTCGAAAGGAATTTGATAGTCCTCATCCCATTCTATGACACTTAGTTGGATGTCTTCTTCCATGATGCAAAAGGGGAGCATGGAAATGGATTTTTTCTTATTTTCACATGGATAAATGAAAATTTTATGGAAATCACACTTGAATTCAAGGTAGTCATCGTACCTTTTCATGACACTCTTTGGAATTTGCAACATCACATTAGTGACTTGTATCAGATGCGTGTACCACTTTTGAAAGGAATTTTTGTTCTTTGGCATACTAGAGAATAAGAAATCTAGGTGTGATGAAGAGTGGCACACTAGTTGCATCCTCTTCATGGCTTGGGGGGGCGCCTCCATAGAATATGCCAAGTAATAAAATAACCCACCTTTAATGAAAATATTTTCCTAAGTTCTAGGCCTCTAAACAATCCTCAACAAACTCATTTATGAGATATCATTCCAAAGCCATTAGAACCCCTGAAGAACATCGCTCGATGACAACGACGACTCCCATGGGACATTCTTCCTTACGAAATTTCTAGAGTAGCTTAGAGGTAAGCAATTGTGTCATGAATTGGACTATATGTTTATTGATCTCTAGAATTACGACCATGTGAGACCCTCTACACATCCCATATTCAACAAAAATCTCTTCCTAAACTACATCCTTGGCCTTAACGACACTAGTTGGTTCATTGTCTGTTGTTGGCAGGATTGAGAATTGATACGTGGTATTCTTGTCCACTTCGTATGGTTGTTCAAGCCACATATACCCTCCATGCAACCGACTAAGAAATAAGCATAGGAAAGCATGCATTGATGGACTCTGGTCAAAATGTAAGAAATCTACTAGAATCAGGACACCAAATTGTCGAAAGGGCTTGGCCCATTTCTAAGTGAGTACCTTCTCTATTCTGTTGGGATTTTGTACGATCTATGAATATTTAATGAACTAAAATTTAGGAAACTGGGTCAAATCACAGACATTATGATCTATGCACCACAACATAGGAACTTTCCCTAACATAGGGCTTACAAATCTTACATTAGATGAGATTACAAGCTCAAATATCAACTACTCCTTACTAGCTTTGACCTTTTATATTGCATTTGGCATGCTTGGGGAGGCCATTGTTGTCTGTAACAGTACCACACCTCTATCTAATGTGAACTACATGTTGGGAAGACTCTGGTGGGCTAGACTATGGTGTGATATGGCTAAGCTATGGAAAATCTATTACTTAAGTTTTCTATCCCTCGATTTTGCACTCTGCTGTCTGTCTACGATTCAGAAATAACAATTTGAAGTATGGTTCGGGAATTTTAAATGTACCAAGGGTGGCATACCCCCATTGATTCCTACTACCAAGATATCATAAAACTTGTTTATGACGTATTTTCTGCACTATAACTATCACATGCCATAGGTACCTTCTTTCCATAACTATTCACCTTTCCCCATGTAATTTTCACCTCTTTGTGAGCTAACAAACCACTTTTCCTTTTGACGTATCTTCCTATATCTTGTCAATGTGTTTTTATTGAACATTATTTCATCCTTTTGAGTTTAATCCGACAGTTAAGTATAAATCTTTTCCAAAACAAGAAAAATCCTCATTGGTACAACTTGTCGTGTCCCACTTTATTATGTTGAGTTGGCTCTACCACTTCTTTATTACTGTGATTTTGACTACTCTACCCATGCCCTAATTCCTATCTTTCTAGGGTGCAATGCATGGTTACTACATGCCCCTTCTTTCATGCTAGACATATCATCTTGTCACATTGGCCCTAAGTAGGTCGGGATGTTTCTTTACTCATATTTTGTTCCTTATCCCTTGCCATGGAGGGTCATCGATAATTGTGGTCGATACTAGGTGAGTTTACTGACCACCCCACCTTGGGTTTGGTTTGAATTTGGGATTGCACCATCCATCTGTTGGCATAGTTGTAGTCGAAGCAACTTAAGGGATGGGACTACTTACTGGTACAATGTGATTGGAACTCAGATGGATCTTCCTTGTATTTGGACTCTACTTAATGTTACACATTATTTTCGTCATCCCTATGACCGTTAATGATGTAAACCTATATGTTGCCTTCAGAGGGGTCAGTGGCATAAGTTCCTGAAGAGAGAAGGGAGAAGAACTTTTCCTGAGAAAAGAAGTTGCATTTTCCTGTGTAAAAACCTTATAAAAAATGAAGTTCGCAGGTTGCTATATAGGCAGGGTACGAGAATGACCCATTCTCGCATGTTGCACTATAGCCAAGGTGCGAGGTGTTCGCAGGTTGCTCTATAGCCAGGGTGCGAGAATTCCAACACGTGGGAAAAATGAGCGTTTTCTCGAATCTTCTAGAAGGAGAAGCTTCTATGGTGAGGTGGCATCCGAATGGTTTGGATCTTACTCACTTTCATGATTTAGTGGGATCATCCTAACCTCCTCACCTTATCTTCTTCAACTTATAAAAGGAGAGGAGTTCTCATGGAGAAAGCTTAGCTTGAGCTTGGGTTAGCTTTGTTAGTTCATGAGCTTGTTCTTGATTAGCTTGGTTATAGTGGCTTTGAGATTTGTTTTGTCAAGATAGATTGTGAGTAGCTATCAAATCTATGGTTTCAGAATCCTTGGAGCAAGAAGTGTGTGGGGAACGAAGGACAGCTGGAAGGGATCTTATGACATCAAGGCAATGGTTGTAATCTCTCTTTCTATCAATATAATACAGTAATGTGTCCCTTTCCCATAAAGTTAATTGTACTTTATTGTATAACTCCTTGATCATATACATAGATTAATTGTTGAATAGAATGTGTTTCCTTCACTTCGATTGGTTTGTATTGTCTT
>ML786589.1:390633-405223 GCA_009831015.1 Picea engelmannii | reverse complement strand
TAGATATATATATTAATTTTTTTTTATTGTTTATAACTTATAATCCCTTCTAATTAAAAAGTGCAAAACCCTTCTAATTAAACTTTAATACTATAGTTAGAAAACTCCAAGTAACCCTCTTCACATGGGCGTGTGTACTATTTCTCTTGGACACATAGTAATGGTAAGTAAATTAAAGACCCTGTTGATTATTCACAATATTTTTGTAACTATAGTATTGAGTTTATTGTTGACTTCATATGATTTTGTTGTTATTTTTAAATTAGTGTGAAAAATCTAAAGTTTAACATAGTAAATAAATGTTTATTTTTAATATAATTTTAAAAAAATAATTTTCTTTTAATTGGATAACATATTTAATTTCTTAGCCTTGCGCCCATGCAAACCTCTGCTTGAACGATCCAGGACACGCCGCAGCAACGCAACCACCCAGCTCTCGCGCGAACCACTATTGGCTCTGATCTGCAACCATGAGCGCCAGAGAGGGGGGGCAACCCCCCTCATACAGTAACATAACCGCCAATGACAGATCAGAAATAAGAGAAAAGAAACCCACGTTCGAGCCGCCACAACAAATTCGGGAAGAGCTCCTTGCCAAAGAACAGGGTTTTCGAAAGGAAATAGAAATAGAGGCCAACACGTCCCATCCCAGAGCACCTAGAGGATGGGAGCCTGGTAAATGAATCCCACAAATGGAAAAGGCATCCAGGTACCTTATAAGCTCAACCAAGGTTGGAGAGCACACTCAGTTCATGCAAGAACATGCCCTCATCAGCAAATTTTTGGGACTCTGGCCATCAAAAAGGGACCTGAACAAATGGATCAAACACTCGTGGAATCCCAAAGGAGACTATGAGGTTCAGCTCAGCTTGAAAGGCTTCTTTACAATCATATTATATAACCTAGAAGACAAAGATTGAATCTTTGAGAATGGCCCTTACTTCTACAACTCAGCAGGGCTATTCCTAAGGTTCTGGACAGAGTGCTTCAGCCCAGATAAGGAAGACTTTATAATGGCACTCGTCTGGATCTGCCTCTATTACCTCCCATAGGAGTTCTAGCTAGAAGAGATTCTTATGGGAATAGGAAACACAATAGGTCAATATGTTAAAGCCTCAGAAGCCACAAAGAAACGAAAATACACCTCATATGCCCGAATATGTGTCTACATGAACATAGCTCAAGCCCTACCAGGAGTGGTAATATTGGAGTATCAGGATGAGGATTGGTCACAAACCCTTGACTACGAACACATCCCGTTTAGATGTAGAAAATGCCATGAGCACGACCACCTGTTCCGGGACTGCCCTCTCAATCAGCAAGCCCCCAAAGCTGGTCAGAATCCACAAAAAGATGGTTTCACAATGATCCAGATGAGGAAGAAGAATCCCCCTCGAAAGAAAACAGCCGACCCCAAACCTAGGATCTCGACCAGGAACGCCTATGATATATTGAGCCAGTTACCTGAGGATGAGGAAATCCAAGATCCACTTGCCGGATCACAGAAAGGAACAGACTCGAACCCTACACTCTCCCCTTCTAGCCCGAATAAAGAAATCAATGCAGAGGAAAAAGGGGATGCAGATGGAGACACACTAATGCAAATGGACGCCCAAGATCTAGCAGGCATCGACCTCGAAAAACTGGAGGAATCCCTCAACCAAAAAGACTTGCAAGGCCTTCCAGAAGAACAGCTTAGAAAGGTGCATAAAGTCTTTTTCGACTCAACAACAAGATCCATAGCCCGCCTTGGTATCGCCACAGAATCAAGCTCCGACTCCAAGAAAATACCGCGTGAAAACAAAAGAAGGGGATGGAAACCAGTACATCAACTAATCAAAGAAGTTGGAAATCTCATGATCAACTCAGGTCAAATTCAAAAGCTCTCAGAGGGATACCTCCACCCACACCCATCCTTATTATGATAAAGATTATTACTTGGAACATTAGAGGACTCAACAACAGATCCAAGCAAAGAATCCGTAGGAATTGCATCAAGGAGGAAAGCCCAGACATTCTAATGTTACAAGAAACATAGTGTGCAGGAATGGAAGCCGAAATCATCTTCCAACGCATATGGAAAGGTTGTAACTACATCCACGCGGACTCTGTGGGAGCCTCGGGGGTCTAGCTATACTGTGGAACCCAAACCACACTATCCTTAGTGGGCCCTTCTCCATTGCAGGTACCTTGTCAGCCCACTTTGAAGTAATACGCTCGAATTAGGAGGGGACCATCACCAATGTCTACGGCCCTCAAGGACAGCAGGAAAAAATCAAGTTTATGGAAAATCCAACCCAAGTTAAAGCCTTGGCCAACATGCCTAACTGGATCCTAGGAGGGGACTTCAACATGATCATGTCACTGGAGGAGAAAGCAGGTGGGAGCAAAATACTTGAGCAAGACAGCGGTAAGTTCAAAACCCTCCCTGAACAATTAAAGTTAGTAGATATAGAGAACAACAATGGCACTTTCACATGGTCTAACCGCAGATCAGGGAGTCAGCATGTAGCATGCTGACTTGACTGCTTCCTCGTAATGGAAGAAATGATTGAAAGAGACCTCTACATGGAAAGTCTCATCCTTCCCAAAGCGGGCTCTGATCACTGGCCAATCGCCCTTCAGATAGCGATAGAGACTACACCTAAATTTAAACCTTTCCGGTTCGAGAAATTCTGGCTCACACACCCAAATTTTCAGCAGCTGGAAAAAACTTGGTGGAACCAAGCTGAGGCAAACTAGGGCACCAAGATGTACAGATTTCAACAACGGCTCAAAAACTTCAAGAAAATGCTCAAATACTGGAACATAAACACTTTTGGCGATATATTCCAGGGCATTAAGGACGCAGAGAACAAGCTAGCCGAGATACAAAGAATCTTTATATCAGGGACTCGTACTGTTGAGCTCATAAAGGAAGAGGAGAAACTACAAATGTAATTGGAGCAAAGAAGGCAGCAAGAAGAAATACTTTGGAGGCAAAAATCAAGGGTGCAGTCACTCAAGTAAGGGGAAAAGAATACAAAATTCTTCCACAGAACAATGATACATGATGCAGACCGCCACCCAGGGCACATCCGCTCCCACCAGGACCTTCTCTTTCCTCGGCCTGAAGAGCTGAACCACTCTTCAAATCCCTTATCGGGACTTTTCTGCACCCACAAGATGCTCCTTCGACGATCTCCCTTTACTTTATCAGGAAATCGGGACTCACTTGATCGCGAGTCCTGCACTCACGGATTTGGGTCTCACAAATCCCCGAAACCCGATGGAATATCCGCTTCACACCTTCCTCGTCTCCTATCGGGAAATCGGAACATATGATGTCGTAAGTTACTTACCTCTCGTATCCCTGATTCCCGAACTCCGATGCCACCTGTCCTCTACGCTGTCACCTGAACCCCACGCTTCCGGGTAAATCGGGAAATCGCGTTTCGGGAATTCATGATTTTTGTTGCACCGATTCACAATCCCTTCCAATTCTCGATCTCTGATATGGAGTGAAACTTGTCGACTACCACAATGCTATATATTTGGGACCCGTTGTAGTTCGGAGTTTCGCGACTCCTCCGTGATTCTCTCGACACCAAGAATTTTGAAGTGCCGAACCCCGATGCACGTGCGGGCGCTCTCCCCCACGTCACCCTCTCCTCGTCGCGCTATCGGGCATTGCAGGATCACGATTTCAGTTGTAGAGTTTACTTTGTATGGGAAAACCCAAAATGTCGAACCCCCGGATTACTGACACTTATCCAGTCCGGGATCTACGGCTACAATCCTTTCGAGAAATTGCTAATCGCGATTTCTTCCTGTGAGAATTCTATGTCTCTGGAGAATCTGATTCTCCGATGAGTCGAGTCCCGATGACTCCTGGGCTCCTCCTCTGCACACTAAGACTTAACCCGTGTGCATCTTTCCTAGATCTGATGACGGACGAGAATTCACTGTTTTCTCCTGTGAATCCTGACCGTCGATTCTCCTTCTCGAGGATTTCCTGGGATGGCTAAGTGTCTCTTCTCAAGACTTAATTTCCAAGCCTGTGTCTGCAACTCTACTTGACCCTTCTCTCAACCCAAAACCTCCTGGGTTATCCTTCAACAATATCACGAAGGTGCTATACCTCCTGAGCTTGTGTGCACTGCTTGCGCTCAGCATTCAACAGCTTTCCAAGTGTTGAATCTATCAGACTCTGTGCAACTCCTGCAGCAGCAGTCTTTGGCTACCCTTTCTCAGATTAACAACTGAGATCACTTCCTTCAACCTGCACACTCTTGCACGGCTGAAATGAACCACTTCCACCTCTGGGCAGATAAGAACAAAAGTTAAACTACCGAGCCCTCATCAACGCACTCCTTGCGGATGAATTCAACTGCACTCTTTGCAAGAATCTCCTGGCTCAGATAGAGAAACAATTGAAACTCATTCCCTCTCACTTTCAGACTTCAGTTGAACCCTGAAATCACATGCACAGCATATATAAAGCAAATGCATAACCAGAAAACAAACATTCATGAGCATATCATCAACACAGAGAAATAACACCAGCCATAAATTTGAATCAAAGACTCTCTTCTATTAATTCAAATTTGTACATGGGTGTTCTTCACATAATCCTCTACTTGCTCTCCTCTTCTGAATGCTTGATTCTAATGTTACAATGATACAATGAGGGTGTTTATATCCGTTTTCCCTCTCAGACTCTAAAACTGTCTAATCTCGAAAATAAAATCCTATCTACCTGCATTAAATTTATTAAATGCCTTTTATCTAATTCAGACAAGAGCGTATGGCTCGAGGTCCGATGCAACATACAAAGGCACTTTCATAAATGCATCATTTATACATTGGCGCATCATCTTGAATGAAAATTCAAAAAGTTTTGGCTAGCTTGTCCAGCTGTTCACTGTCTTCCACGCTGGCTCGCTTGTTGAGTTGGCGATGCTCCTGCATCATACTCGTCGGCTTGAAAAATTTCATGGACTCCTGTCCATGAGCTCCTGCATGGTCTGTCCATGCTTTTGAATGGTTGCTTCTGTCTCCCAACTGGCATCTTCCACTGGGTGATTCTTCCATTTCACCAGATACTCGAAGTATTGCTTCCGTCTGGTCCTTTTGCTGACTCTTTTGTCTAGTATATGCTCCATCTGTGGCTTTTCTGCAATCGGCATCTGCTTCTGCCACTGGATATCTGGCTGTTCATCACTTCCAGCTCCTGCTTCTTCAACCTTATATGGATATAAGTCTGAGACATTGAATGTCGGAGATATTCCGATCTCATCCGGCAACTCAATCTCATAAGTGTTTTCTCCCAACTTCTTCAGGACTCTGCATGGTCCAATTTTCTTCATTTTGAGTTTGTTGTATGTTCCCCTTGGGAACCTTTCCTTCCTCAGATGTGCCAGAACTAGATCACCAACCTCAAATTGAAGTTGTCTCCGATGCTGATCCGCTCTGCGCTTATATTCTTGGTTCGATTCCAGCAATCGCTGCTTCACTCTGCTGTGAAGTTCTTCCATCGCTTCTGCGAATTCTTCAGCGCTTTCACTTTTAGTCATCTGATCTGAATCCCTCAATTCAGATACCCCTCTTGGCTGCCTGCCATATACAATTTCAAATGGACTTTTTCCTGTGCTTCTATTCACTGAATCATTGTAAGAAAATTCTGCCTGCGGCAACACATTATCCCAGCTATTGTGGCGCTCTGTCACTAGGCTTCTTAACAAATCTCCCAAGCTTCGATTCACCACCTCTATTTTCCCATCCGTATGAGGATGATAGGCTGAACTAAACATCAATTTAGTTCCCATATTCTTCCACAGTGTCCTCCAGAAATGTCCAATGAACTTCGTATCCCTGTCCGATACAATGCTTCTGGGTAAACCATGAAGTCTAACAATCTCTTTGAAGAACAAGTTTGCGATATGAGTCGCATCACTGGTCTTCTAGCATGGAATAAAATGTGCCATTTTAGAAAACCTATCAACCACTACAAAGATTGAATCATGTCCTCTTTGCGTCCTCGGTAATCCCAATACGAAATCCATGCTGATTTCATCCCACGGCCTCTCAGGTATGGGTAATGATTGATAGAATCCCGCATTCTGCTTTCTTCCCTTCGAATGATGGTAAATTTTGCACCTGTCAACAAACTTCTTGACATCTGTTCACATCTTTGGCCAAAAATATGCTTCACTCAGCTTTGCAAATGTCTTGTCGTGGCCAAAATGCCCTGCTAATCCACCACTATGTTTTTCTTTTAGCAGATTCTCCCTCATGGAGCAATTCAGAATGCATAATTGATTTCCTCTGAACAACAGTCCATTCTGGGTCATGTAATCCATCCACGAGCTTCTGTCCCTGAGAACTAGATTCTCAGCTGCCTCGTATGCCTCTGCAAAATATGCATCACCTACATACATGTCCTTAAGGTTTTCAAAACCCAATGTCTTGACTCGAAACTCCTGCAGCAATAAACACTTCCTGCTCAAAGCATCAACCACTTTGTTAGTAGTACCTACAATGTGTTTAATTACAAATGTAAAATTCTGCATATACTCTACCCATTTAGCATGTTTCTGATTTAGCTTCTCTTGCTGAGTCACAAATTGTAATGCATGATTATCACGATACAGAACAAATTCTTTCGGGATCAAGTAATGCCTCCACTTCTTCAACGCCTGTATGATAGCATAAAATTCTTTATCATATGTGGAATACTTCACCTTTACCTCATCCAGCTTCTCACTGAAATATGCAATTGGTCTATCCTCCTGGCTCAAGACCACTCCTATGGCAAAGCCACTTGCATCACATTTCACCTGAAATGTCTTCTGAAAATTTGGCAACACCAACACTAGTTGCTCTGTGATCTTTCGCTTCAACAGATTGAAGCTCTTCTCTGCCTCATCAGTCCAATGAAAATATTTGTCTTTTCTTGACAGTATCCATCATTGTTGCGCTAATTCTACTGAAGTTCCTGATGAATTTTCTGTAGAAACTAGCCAGTCCATGAAAACTTCTCACCTCAAAAACATTTCTTGGTGATGGCCAATTCTTAATTACCTCCACCTTATCCGGATCCATCCTCACTTCATTTGCCGATATGAAAAATCCCAGATAGATAAGCTCTGTCTTCATGAATGAAGATTTCCTCATGTTGATCAATAGCTTCTCTTGCTGTAGCTTCCTCATTACTGCAGCTAAATGCTTTAGATGCTCTTCTTTTGTTCTGCTGAAAATCAATATGTCATCTAAATAAACAATAACAAACTTCCCAATGAATTCTTTCAGCACTTCATTCATCAGCCTCATGAATGTACTCGGTGCATTTGTCAAACCAAATGGCATGACTAGCCATTCATACAACCCTTCATTGGTTTTGAAGGCTATCTTCCATTCATCGCCTTCCCTCATGTGAATTTGATGGTATCCGCTTTTCAAATCAACCTTTGAAAAAAATTAGGCTCCACTCAGACAGTCCATCAAGTCATCCATCCGTGGCAATGGAAACCTGTACCTGATGGTTATCTTGTTAATGGCTCTGGAATCAGTGCACATTCTCCAACCTCCATCTTTCTTCGGACTCAGTACCGTTGGAACGACACACGGACTTAAACTCTCCCTGATCAGTCCTTTATCCAGTAATTCCTATACCTGCCTTTTGACCTCCTCATTCTCCTGCGGCGTCAACCTATATGCTGCTTTGTTTGTAAAAATAGCTCTTGTTATGAGGTCTATATGATGGCTCACGCTCCTCATTGGTGGTAAGGAATGAGTTAATTTGTCCACCACTATATCAGCGAACTCTTCCAGCAGTTCCTGAATTTCCTCCGGCAGATCGTCCACTCTTGTGCTGGTCAAAACAACTTTCGGTTTTCTGACCACAAAGAATTGTGGATCTTCCTTCTTCTTTACCTCTGCCAGAAGTTCCTTCCCACTCATGAGAAGTATCCTATTGTTCACTTCCGGTTTCACATCCTTATCTTTTATCAGAAGTAACATATGTGTTCTCCCATTCTTCTCCAAAGTGTATGTATTCATCTTCCCATCATGAACTACGTTCCTGTCATATTGCCATGGTCTGCCTAGCAATAAATGACATACATCCATAGGAATAACATCACAGAGAATTTTATCATTGTATCCTCCTATCTTGATGTCCACTAAGCACTGTTTAGTGACACTCACCTGATGTCCCTTCTGTAGCCATGAAACTTTGTATGGACTCGGGTGATCAGTCGTTTCCAGTTCTAACTTTTCCACCATCTCAATTGAAATGAGATTGTTGGTGCTTCCACTATCCACAATAACCTTTCATTTCCTATCTTTGGTCTTGCATGCGATTCTGAACAGTCTGCTTCTCTGAGCTGTGTCCTACACCTCCTTCTCGGGTGTAACGAGAACTTTACCCATCATCGACGACCTTTCGTCCTCTGCATCTTCTGCTTCAGCAGTTCACCTCTGTGTCTCGACGATGTGAGATTCTCCTTTATCTGTCTTCCTTTCTGGATAGTCAACTGCTTTGTGCCCATTTTTCCCACATGTGTAGCATGTGATGACTCCTCCTCGGCCCCTTCCTCTACCTCTGGTACGAGGAAAAGTACTATTATCAGCGTATCCTCCACTCTGTTCTGCCTGCTGCATTCACTGTTCAGCGTGCTGGCCTTGCTGAGAACTTCCACCTCTTTCCATTGTGGTCTAAGGCTTCTTCCACTCATCCTTAGATTTTTGGAATCTGTCTTGGGCAACTGATTTACCTCTCGGCTGGCTCCTGCCTCGGCCTTGCTGTGCTGGCTTATGGCTTAGCTTTTCTTCTGCCTTCAATGCCATTTGATACGCATCCTCCACCATTCTGATGGTTGTCATACTCATCTCATCTTGGATATCGTATCTTAATCCATTCATGTATCTGGCAACTTTTTCATCATCGCTCTCCCGATGAACTGCTCTGATATTGAGCTTGTAGAACTCTTCGGTATACTCCTTCACTGTCATCAACTTCTGTCTCAGGTTCTGCATTCTCATGAACAGTGTGATCTGATAATCCCTTGGGATGAATTTTGCCTTCATCTTTGCAATCATTTGATCCCAGCTTTTGATATTTTTCATGCCTTTGGAACGTCTATCTGCCTGAAGCTCGTCCCACCATAATGCTGCATGTCCTTTCAATTTCGTGACAGCATGTCCGACCTTTTTATCCTCTTCGATATCCTCATAATCGAAGTAGGTGTTAAGAGCTCTGATCCAATCTAGCAACTCTTCTGCATCCAGACTTCCTTCATAGACTGGAATATCCATTTTTGTCTTTGAACTCATCTGGGCGATAGCTTTAATCAATCGCTCATTGGCTGCATCTTCGGCTGCAACTTCTCCTTGTTGTTTGGCTTCCACTTCGCCTTCGGAGTCACTTAGATCTCCAGCATTTGCTGTGCATCTCTGCGCTGCTTCCATATCTTCCAATCTCTCTCTGAGATCACGTATCTGCCTTTCCATCTCTGGATTCCCTGCTGGCCTACCTCTTCTTCGCACATCCCTATCCTCTGGATCAAGCGATTGCCTTTCTCTTTTGGGCGGCATGGTGAAATTTTCCTTTCTCTCTGTCGCAAAAAACAAAGAGTTAATCCCTCTCTGATACCACACTGACGCACGTATCAGAGTGCTGCTTTCCTTCTCTTCCTTCCTCTATCTGAAGTATACAAACAGAGACTCGCTCTGATACCACACTGACGCAGACCGCCACCCAGGGCACGTCCGCTCCCACCAGGACCTTCTCTTTCCTCGGCCCGAAGAGATGAACCACTCTTCAAATCCCTTATCGGGACTTTTCCGCACCCACAGGATGCTCCTTCAATCTCCCTTTACTTTATCGGGAAATCGGGACTCACTTGATCGCGAGTCCTACACTCACGGATTCGGGTCTCACAAATCCCTGAAACCCGATGGAATATCCGCTTCACACCTTCCTCGTCTCCTATCAGGAATTTCCCTATCGGGAAATCAGAACTTACGATGTCGTAAGTTACTTACCTCTCACATCCCCGATTCCCGAACTCCGATGCCACCTGTCCTCTGTGTTGTCGCCTGGACCCCACGCTTCCGGGTAAATCGGGAAATCGCGTTTCAGGAATTCGCGATTTCTGCTGCACCGATTCACAATCCCTTCCAATTCCCGATCTCCGATATGGAGTGACACTTGTCGACTACCACAATGCTATAGATGTGGGACTCATCGCAGTTCGGAGTTTTGCGACTCCTCCGTGATTCTCTCGACACCAAGAATTTCAAAGTGCCGAACCCCGATGCACGTGCGGGCACTCTCCCCCACGTCACCCTCTCCTCGTCGCGCTATCGGGCATCGTGGGATTGCGATTTCAGTTGTAGAGTTTCCTTTGTATGGGAAAATTCCGAATGACGAACCCCAACTCTCCATATTACTGACACGTATCCAGTCCAGGATCTACGGCTACAATCCTTTCGAGAAATCGCTAATCGCGATTTCTCCCTGTGAGAATTCTATGTCCCTAGAGAATTTGATTCTCTGATGACTCCCAGGCTCCTCCTCTGCATGCTAAAACTTAACTCATGTGCATCTTTCCCAGATCTGACGGCAGACGGGAATTCATTGTTTTCTCCTGCGAATCCTGACCGTCGATTCTCCTTCTCGAGGATTTCCTGGGATGGCTAAGTGTCTCTTCTCAAGACTTACTTTCCAAGCCTGCACCTACAACTCTACTTGACCCTTCTCTCAACCCAAAACCTCCTAGGTTATCCTTCAACAATATCAAAAAGGTGCTATACCTCTTGAGCTTGTGTGTACTTCTTGCGCTCAGCATTCAATAGCTTTCCAAGTGTTGAATCTGTCAGACTCTATGCAACTCCTGCAGCAGTAGTCTTTGGCTACCCTTTCTCAAATTAACAACTGAGATTACTTCCTTCAACCTGCACACTCTTGCACGGCTGAAATGAACCACTTCGACCTCTGGGCAGATAAGAACAAAAGTTAAACTACAGAGCCCTCATCAACGCACTCCTTGGGGATGAATTCAACTGCACTCTTTGCAAGAATCTCCTGGCTCAGATAGAGAAACAATTGAAACTCATTCCCTCTCAGTTTCAGAATTCAATTGAACCCTGAAATCACATGCACAACATATATAAAGCAAATGCATAACCAGAAAACAAACATTCATGAGCATATCATCAACACAAAGAAATAACACCAGCCATGAATTTGAATCAAAGACTCTCTTCTATTAATTCAAATCTGTACATGGGTGTTCTTCACAGAATCCTCTACTTGCTCTCCTCTTCTGAATGCTTGATTCTAATGTTACAATGATACAATGAGGGTGTCTATATCCGTTTTCTCTCTCGGACTCTAAAACTATCTAATCTCGAAAATAAAATCCTATCTACCTGCATTAAATCTATTAAATGCCTTCTATCTAATTCAGACAAGAGCGTATGGCTCGAGGTCTGACACAACATACAAAGGCGCTTTCATAAATGCATCATTTATACATTGGCGCATCATCTTGAATGAAAATTCAAAAAAATTTGGCTGGCTTGTCCAGTTGTTCACTGTCTTCCACGCTGGCCCGCTTGTTGAGTTGGTGATGCTCCTGCTTCAATACACCAGAGATAGATCAATAGAATAACGCATCTGGAAGATGAATAGGGCCATATGATCAGATAGCATGCCCACGTCGAAGAGGAGATGAATAGATACTATCAGAACCTCCTCACAAAAATCAAGGAGGACAGAAATGAAGCCATCACCCGAGTTACCAGTCACATCCCCTCACTCATCACCCCTGAACATAATGCTGCTCTCATAAGGCCAATCACCCAGGAGGAGGTGGACCAAGAAGTAAAGGACATGCCCTCAGAAAAAGCCCCAGGCCCCGATGGCTTCACTATAGACTTCTTCCATCACTGCTGGGACATTATAAGAAAGGACGTCTGGGAGTTTGTTGAGGAATCGCGAATATCAGGCCAAGTTCTTCAGGCCTTCAACACAACCTTCCTCACTCTCATCCCAAAGGAAGAAAGAGTCATGAACCCCAAGAAATTCAAACCCATCGCCTTATGTAATGTAATCTACAATATTATAACCAAGGTAATTGCAAATTGACTTAAGCCAATACTGCCATTTGTCATTTCCAAAGAACAAGCTGGCTATGTTGAAGGAAGGCAGATTATGGACAGCGTCATACTAGCTCATGAGGTGATCAACTCACTCAAATCGACAAAAACCCTAGGTATGCTAATCAAACTTGATCTCTCAAAGGCTTTTGACAAAGCCAGTTGGCAATACCTCAGAGCTATCCTAAACTCCTTTGGCTTTGATCAAGATTGGGTAAACTGGATTATGAATCTCACCTCCTCATCTTTCTTCTCAATCCTAGTCAATGGAGTCCCCTCCCGTCCCTTCCCGACCTCTAGAGGCATCCGGCAAGGGGATCCACTATCACCCTTCCTTTTTGTTCTAATGGTGGAAGGCCTGGGTTGCTACATCAAATCAGCGGTTCTGGAAGGTAGCCTCAAAGGCCTACCCCTGCATAACATCACGCCAGCCCCCTCACACAGCCAATTCATCGATGACACCCTTCTCATGAACTCCCCCACTGCGCGTGAAGCCCTTAAGCTCAACTCCATTCTTTCTGACTTCACTGAAGCCTCAGGCATGACTTTGAACCTAGATAAATCCAAGCTTTTCTTCTCCAATACTCCCGTTGTTGTTCAACTACACATTTCCAAAATCCTGGGCATCCCCAGGAGCTCCCTTCCATCCAACTACCTGGGCATTCCTCTCATAGGAGTGCTAGCCAAATCCATTTCCTAAGATAGCCTCCTCCTTTCTATCTCAAACAGACTGGCCAATTGGACCTTCAAACCTTTAAACATTGCAGCCAGATTGGTCCTGCTAAAATCAGTCCTATAGACCCTACCCACATATCTATTCATTTCCTTAGCAGCTCCAAAGAAAATCATCAGAGCTATCAGAAACATCTAGAGGAATTTCCCCTGGCAAGGTCTGCAGCCCAACAAGAAATGGGCACTGGTAAGCTGGGACAAGGTCTGCGCACCAAAAAACATGGGAGGTGTTCGCACCCAATTCGTCACCTGGTGAGAAAATTGAGGGTGCTTGCATGCCCTGTTGGGTCTTGTAGGGCACGACAGCTATGGAAGGAAAGGTAAGAGAATACAAAACAAACTACAAGCTAGAATCAACTAAAAACAAATTAAAACTGTGAAAAGAAAAAATCAAACACCAAAAACAAAAGACAGATGTCGCCAATGGTTTTGAGCTGGTCTATTGATGAAATCGGAGCATGATGAAGGAAGAGAACTGTGGTTCCTTCTTCCCCCAATGGAAGGCTCTTGAGGCCCTCACATAGTTTACTTTCCTTACAATGAGAAGAATTGAGTATGGCAGTGAAAGAACTCCTAGCGATGTTGCCGATGTGTTATTGTTAAAGAATGAGTCCTTAACAATCTTAGCAGCATAACGATGCCTGAAATTCCTTGCGAAAACAATGTATCTTCATGGATTTTTATAGCAGATCCTCGGGCAATTATGTAACCTCTTCAAAGTGTGAAAAGGGGCCCTTTAGGGCTTCCTTAGGTCATTAACCCGCCTACCCTGCGGATTCGGCTCAGATTTGGGAGTCAAATCAGATTGGGAGCCGGTCCGTAAGTGGTTGGGAGGCCGACCTATTCAATAAATGCACCGTTTTATCAAGTGCGCGGGTTTTTTCATTGACAGCCGCGCGTCGTGCGCGCAGACGCACAGAGTACGTTCTTGTCCTGAGCATGTGCGCGTGCACCAAACTACTGTGAAGCGTCCTTCAATTTTTGGTTACTTTGTATAGTTTTTGACCCTTCTGGAATGCTGTGAAATTAATTCAGTGCCATGAATGACTTCATTGCTGTTCTGATGATGCGGAGTTCTTGTCGCCATGTGCGGATGAAATTTCAGTGATAACAGATGCCCCCTGATGGATGAGGTTAGGAGCATACGTATAGCTGAAATCCATCAATGTTTCTTCTACTGAGAATGTTGTTGTAAGGGAGAGCAATAGTGGGACCTTTCAGAGCGATCCGTTGGAGAAAAAAGGAACCGGTAGGACCTGACCTTCTGAGAGTTGTGCATAAACAAATATACAACTGTGTACAAATGAGGTGGGCATGCCCCATGCTCGTGTGATCTAACTTTGAAAAAAGATGACGGAAGTGTTGGTGTAGACAAATGCAGCGCCCTTGGGGGCGGTAATGATAAAGGCAGAAGACAATTCTGCAAAGGAACAAACTCTAAATAACAGGTAATGATCACTGTAATAAGCAGCGACGATGATGTGGGCATTGATGGCCCTACCAAGTTTAGAGGTCTTTGGCAAATGACAACAATAACTGCAATAGTCGCAAAGTAAGACCCACCATAACACGAGAGAGTGTTGGCGTCGAATGTTATGGGGGCCAACGACAGCAGGGAGCAATGGTGTTTCACCCTGTGCCGTCCGAGATCTCTCATTAAAATAGAGAATGAGAATCAAGATACTGTCGCCCTTCTGGAAAAGTGTGTTGATGT
>ML786589.1:361581-376990 GCA_009831015.1 Picea engelmannii | reverse complement strand
GTTCCTTAGATTATAAATCAAAGCAAGCCATCTGTGTGGCAGAAAGAAAATAAGGGAAAATGATTTTTATCCACCTAAGTGCTTATGTTTGTTTGACTATCCCCTTTATAAGTTGAGGGGTCTAAGTGGTGCAGTATTTAGAGGATGCATAACATCATTCTTGAGAAGGAAAATGACTTTCCCCACATCCAAAACCTTACAATGAGAAATTTAGTTCAGATGCATGACCTTCAGTGTAAACAGAGGCACATGTGGCGCCTGCGCGCGGACCGTATTGAGAACCAAAGCGCATGCGCGCGAAAAAACAAGTGTAGTTCAGGCGCATGCGCGCAAGATGCGCGTCTGTGGGGTGGAATACCCACGCGTTTGTGACAAGTTACCGAGAAAGAAACTCCGGATGGATTTCTCTCAATTCTCCTGTGAATTGACTGGTTAGCAGGTCGGCGGAGGCCGGTTTGTGTCCCTGCAAGTTAATAAAACCAAAAGGAAAGCAAAATAAACCCAAATGAGGGAGGATTTGATACCTACTCCCCAGTGGAGTCGCCAGTCTGTTCGCACCCAATTCGTCACCTGGTGAGCAAATCGAGGGTGTTTGCATGCCCTGTTGGGTCTTGCAGGGCACGACAGTTGTGGAAGGAAAGGTTAGAGAATACAGAACAAGCTACAAGCTAGAATCAACTGAAAACAAATTAAAACTGTGAAAAGAAACAATCAAACACCAAAAACAAAAGACAGATGTCACCAATGGTTTTGATCTCGTCTATTGATGAAATCGGAGCACGATGAAGGAAGAGAACTTTGGTTCCTTCTTCCCCCAACGGAAGGCTCTTGAGGCCCTCACACAGTTTGCTTTCCTTACAATGAGAAGAACTGAGTATGGCCGTGAAAGAACTCCCAGCAATGTTGCCGATGTGTTATCGTTAAAGAATGAGTCCTTAACAATCTTAGCAGCATAACGATGCCTGAAATTCCTTGCGAAAATAATGTATCTTCATGGATTTTTATAGCAGATCCTCGGGTGATTATGTAACCTCTTCAAAGTGTGAAAAGGGGCCCTTTAGGGCTTCCTTAGGTCATTAACCCGCCTACCCTGCGGATTCGGCTCGGATTTGGGAGTCAAATCAGATTGGGAGCTGGTCCGTAAGCGGTTGGGAGGCCGGCCTATTCAATAAATGCATCATTTTAGCAGGTGCGCGGGTTTTGTCGTTGACAGCCGCGCGTCGTGTGCGCAGAGTACGTTCTTGTCCTACGCATGTGCGCGCGCACCAAACTACTGTGAAGTGCCCTTCAATTTTTGGTTACTTTGTATAGTTTTTGACCCTTCTGGAATGCTGTGAAATTAATTCAGTGTCATGAATGACTTCATTACTGTTCTGATGATGCGGAGTTCTTGTTGCCATGTGCGGACGAAATTTTAGTGATAACAGGAGGCCTTGGGCTTGAAGACCTGGGAAAGCTCAACCAGATAATGGGGGCCCAGATATGGTGGAGATGGATGAAAACACCAGATGCATTATGGGCACAAATCTAGAAGAATAAATACACTCCCACTATGCAGCCTAATCAACTAATCAGACACAATGTTCGAATACAGGGTTCGAGCATTTGGAACACAGCTTGGAAAAACAAAGACATAATACAGAAACATGCTTTCTGGGAAATACATAATGGAGACAGTGTAGGGTTCTGGCAGGACTCGTGGAAACAACTCAAACCTCTAAATGAACTAGCAGAGCTCACACCCCTCCAACAAGCTCTCAACCAAGTCCCTTCACTAAAGGTAAAGGATCTTTGGAAACCTTTGGAAGTGAGACAGACTTGGCGGCAATGGAAGACCTCCAGCCAAGATCTAGGAATCCCCCCTGACATAAACTTGTTAGCCTGGCAATATGAAGCAGGACACAGAAAAATCCCCATTATGGAGGGGCCAGACATCCTTAAATGGGGGCATTTGGATTCTGGCAATTTCTCGGTAAAAGAAGCCTACTATTTACAAGGCAATTACCACAATCAGGAGAGGGACACCATCTGAAGCAAAATTTGGAATAAGGCACTTTGGCCTAAGGTCTCTACCTTCCTCTGGCTTATCATCCATAATAGAATTCTAACATGGGATAACCTTAGGAAAAGAGGATTCATTGGGCCCTCAATTTGTGTCTTATGTCAATGCCAAGAAGAAACCAAGGAGCATATTTTCAACGGTTGTCACTACAGTCAAGTGATCTGGGACCAGGGGGCTCAGATCATGCGCAGATCCAATCAAAACAGAGGTAGCATCAAAGACACTATCGCAAACTGGGACTCAATCACTTTTAGCAACCCAATTCTGAACTACATCTGGCATCTACTCCCAGGATTTATTCTCTGGAAAATATGGAAGGAGTGAAATAAACGCATCTTCCACTCCAAGGAATCCACTCTGGAGCTAACTTGGGACAGAGTTTCCACACTCATCAAAGAAACAATTAGAAGTAAGAGATGGCAAGCTGGGGACAAGGAATGTAAACGGGAAGAATTAAGCATCCTCCAAAGTTGGCAACTCAATCTAAATGACTCAGTGGCAATCAGAGCTCCCAAGAATCAAATCCCTAGCTCAACCACTTGGACTCTCCCCCCAATAGGATTCATAAAAGTCAACTTTGATGGAGCTTCAAAAGGTAATTCTGGACCCGCAGGCTACGGAGCGGTGATCAAAAGTTCTAAAGGGGAAATTCTAACTTTGACAGCAAGGTATCTGGGGGAGATCACAAACAATGTAGCAGAAATAACTGGCCTACTACAGGGCCTCCGAGCTGCAGCAACCCTGCCCAGCCACAAAATAATTTTGGAGGGGGACTCACAAATCATCATCCAGCTAATCACCAAGGTCCTACATGGGGGAAATCCACAAAAAAACTCTCCCAGTTGGCGACTGGCAGAGATGCTTGAAGACTTCAAAGGTATACTCAAGAACAACATCAGCATCATCCCCTCCCACGTTAAGAGGGAGGCAAATGGCGTGGCTGACTACCTGGAAAATGAAGGAGTCCAAAGGGGATTGGAACAAATAATCTGGGATGCTAGAAGCTTTGAAGCCTCAGACATATCCCAACAATGCCAACTCCTGGCCAGCAAGGATTTCCCACCCCCGGATGGGGTGCCACGCGGAAAGGTAGGGCACGTGGAGGTGCGAAGGGAGAGGCCATTTATGGTGGCCCTCACCTCACACCATAGCCATTTATGAAGGCTCTCACCTCCATCGGCCTCCGGTTATCGATGGGGCCTCTCATGTGTATGCACAGGCCGACCAGCCAAAGCATTAAGCTCTCAGCTTTAATGGCTGCAACCATAGTTCATGTCATTATCTGTCCTACCAGAAATCTCAGAATGCAATTGAAGCTCGTTGAGCAGAGAAAGAACCAAAGCACAGGAGGAGTCTTGGCACTGGCCCTCACTCTCACCATGCCGTGAGTAAGGGGGAGACCCCGCAGAGGAGCCGACTGGTATGCAGCTGATTCAAGGAGAAAGAGGCATAAGCGCTTCAAAAGAGATCTGCTCCTAGCTAAGAGGAAGCGACGCGGTGTAGCCACAGCAACAAGTTCGCCCCCCCAAGCTTACGTCGAAGAAGACCCGTCCATGGAGCTCCCACCGGACTTCTCTGAGAGTCGAATGTTCATCGTTCCGGATAATTGGAACCCCCCGACGCACATTGAGGAAGTAGCACCACCACCCAATTTGAAAGAGACTCGCATCCCCAGCGACGCTCCGAATGCAGAGTTCGCCACCTACCTGGTTGAGGAGGAGCTGCTGGAATGCAACGTTGACTTACAGCCACAGAGGAAGACGCGGGGTCACCATGAAAAGGATGTTGAAACAAATTCGTCGCCATCACCACCACTCCTACACCCGGAGCACCTTAACCTGATCTTTGAGGTGCGTAGTCTGGTGGATGATCAAATTTTCAGAGCCGTCCGCGTTAGCCAATGCTTGGACATGCTCTACGTAGCCTACTCCAGCGCCACACCTCGGCGGCAATGCCCCACCTATGCTCAGCCATATGTCATTCCTATCAATGGCGGCAAGACGAAGGAAGGCTGCGAGGACTCCGATGAATAGGTTCTTCTGTATCTTATGGTCTCCAACTCCTTTTCTTTTGTTGTTTATCAGAGCTGTAGCTCTTTAGTTACTAGCTTAGTTTGTGTTAGAATAGTCTCTCCTAAACTACTGATGACGGTGAATAGGCACCCTGGTTTCCTTCGAGTAGGGTGGCAAAACATGGTGTTTGATTTTGCATGCTACTGTGGACAGGCCAGCTGTCCTGGTTTCCTATAAAGGTAGGACAGTTGGCACCTGTATGTCAAGTGTATTTCTTTTTCTGAAGGTTTAATATAATAGGATTCGCCTTTTTACTTAAAAAAAAAAAAACACATTTAATTTCTTATTGAAACATTTAAGTTTTTCAATATTTATAATTAATTAAATAATTAATAATGAAACTTAAAGTTTTTAGATATTTATAATTAAATAAATAATTAATGGGCCATGAAGTTTGGACAGTGGAGATTGCATAACGAGTGAGGTTCACACATGAGTGGATCAGGAATGGCACTGGCCGAAGGATGAATTGACACATTGGCAAGAAAGAGGGCGAATTGACATTGGAAAGAAGGGAATTGCGTTCCCACATTGATGGTTTGATTAAATTGAGTGGACTCTGACTCATTCCAGTGACATGTACAGTGTCTTTGTGTCAGTTTATTTTAATAATAAAACAACGCTTGGAAAATAGATTAATTGTGTAATTAATTATGTACATCTAATGACGTGAAGCCTGCAATAACACATCAAAGATATTAGCCAATTAAATTTTAGAAAAATATGTTATTTATTATATAAAAAAATACATATATTAATTTCCTATGTTATACATTGGATATACCAAACAAATATAAAGTCAACCAAAAACTAATACAAAGTCAAAGCAAACTCATTGCTATAGTTCCAGGCCTTTGGCAGGGACTAATAATAGATGCAATGCAATCTCTTGGAAAGTATTTCTAATTTTAAATCAAATTTAAAGGTAGTTTTTCATTTTTTTTATATTTAATTACTTTCTAATTGAAAGTAGTCTATATTCTTAAATGTTAAAATGCAGTGTTTGTTTTTTTAATTTTAAAATAGTTTTTCTCTTTTTAATTACTGTATTTTTAAATTTTCAAATACAGTGTTTGTTTCTTAAGTATATTTTTTCAATTATTTTTTTCTAATTGAAAATATTGTTTCTTTTATTTTTTTTCTATTGAAAGTATTGTTTCTTTTAATGGTTGGGTATTATTTATTTTTACTTATAAATGGATGTAGTTTCTTATTTTTATTTTGAAAATATTCTATGTTTTTTCTTAAGTTTTCAAATGAAGTATTTTATTTTATTTTATTCTTTTAAAAAAATAGTTTTTAATTTTTCAATTACTTTTGTTAATTGAAAATATTGTTTCTTTTAATTTTTTTTCTAATTCAAAGTATTGTTTGTTTTAATTGTTTGGTATTATTTGTTTTTACTTATAAATGGATGTAGTTTCTTATTTTTATTTTGAAAATATTTTATATTTTTTTTAATTGTAAATTGTATTTGAAAGTAATATCTCTTTTTAATTTGGACATTTTGTTTTGTAACTGGCCTCCAAGTTTTTATTTTGAAAATATTCTATATTTTCCATTGTAAATTTGGACATTTTGTTTTGTAATTGGCCTCCAAGTTTTTATTTTGAAAATATTCTATATTTTCCATTGTAAATTGTATTTGAAAGTAATATTTCTCTTTTTAATTTGGACTTATTGTTTTGTAATTGGCTTCTATTTTGTTTTGTAATTGGTCTCCAAATTAAATTAATCATTGTTGTTATGGTTTTTTTACATTGAGTAAGGATATTTTGTTTTACATTGGGTGATTCAGATTTCATAGTGCTTACATAGTAAATTTAACCATTGTAAAGGATTTCATAGTGCTCACATAGTAAATTTAACCATTGTAAAGGATTTCATAGTGCTCACATAGTAAATTACGGATTTCATAGTTCTCACATAGTAAATTTAACCATTGATTACAATAATTTCATATTGTTATAACTAAGAAGTAGTCATGATTATATTTAAATCAAATGGTCATTGGCTTTTATTTCCATATTATATTTCTTTGTTTTGTAATTGACATTCTTTATATTAATTATTGTTATATATTATTGTTTTTCTTTATTGTTTTATATCATTGTTTTTGTGTACATATAAGAATTGAATGAAAGTATATTTGTTTGTTTGTTTGTTTTTAATTGAGATTTCTTGTATATCATTGTTTTTCTTTATTGTTGTATATCATTGTTTTTCTTGTACATCTAAGGAGTGAGTGAAAACATATATGTTTGTTTTTATTTGGATACATTATTTTTTCCAATAATCCCATAAACAATCAACCTTAACAATACTTTTTAGATATTACTTAATATCATACTCTTTAATTAGAAAAAAACTTAAATTTCATAGAAAATCAGCCTTAACAATACTTTTTAATATTTTGATATTTTATTAAAATGATTTGATCCTTTATTAAAATGAGAACATCCCCAAATTACTTTGACATCAATATGTAACCTTGGATAAAAATTCTAACCTTATCCCTCCACTTCTCTATGTGAAAAGGTAAAGTAAAAAAAACTTTATTAAAATGAGAACATCCCCAAATTACTTCAACATCAACATGTAGATCCGGATCAAGACTCAACCTTATCACTCCACTTATGTATGCAAAAAGATAAAACTAAAAAGAAAAACTCAATACCTTTCATATACATGTTTAATTAGATAGTTTTGCATTTCTTTTAGTAGGTACCATGTTAAGCTTAAATATGATGTAAATGTTTCACATAGTATTTCCAACATGAGTATTATTGTGTCAAATTATCTTCCCATCTCTTTTAGTTCATAACTTTTCAATTGTCTCAATTTTACTCTTTATGTTTATATAAGCATGTGTTTATTGATTAGAATTTAAACTATGCTAATCATTTTATTATTGAAAGGAAGATGAGTTGTTGATAATAAATTAATATTGATCCAAAAAAAACTAACCATCTACCTACCACATGCAATGATGTCAATTATGCACTGAACTCAATGTTTTTTTATATAATTTTTAAGATAGAGTAAAATTCTTTATTTATTTATTTTTTTAAACTTTCTCTAAGTAATTTTTTATTTTATTTTAATTTTTTTTGTTTGTGTCTAGAGGAATCAGCAACTAGTTGGGCACGTGCTAGGGGAATTGAACTCGAAACCTCATAGAACTTCATTTTCACGGCACTTGCCAACTGAGCTTCCCCCTAGAGGCTTCTCTAAGTAATTATTATGTTACACCACATATCTAATAAGTTAAATATTCAATAATTACTTATATTACATTTAATGTTTTAAAAAATTACTTGTACTCTATTTAATTTAATGTTTTTAAATAAAATATCTAATATTTTAAATATCTAATATTTTAAATATTCAATGATTAATTATGTTGCATTTAATTTAACATCTTTTAGTTTAATTTTCTCCATTTAATTTAATGTTTTTAATAATTTTAAAAATAAAATATTTAATATTTTAAATATTCAATAATTAATTATATTACATTTAATTTAATACCTTTTAGTTTATATATATATATATATATATAATTAATTATGTTCCTAATTATTTTGGAATTAAAAAAATATAATTAAATCATTATTAATAATTTAAAATTAAAATAAAGGATATCAATTTTCCTATAAAATAAAGATAAAAACATAATAGTCACCAAAACACTACAATTATATACTCTATTAATGACAAAATTTTTTATAGTGAAGTTTATGAAAATATTTTTAATGGTAGATGGAACAATGTTATTTGAGCATAGTTATATTACATGTACATATTGGTGCCCTTCTTGAGTCTCTTCATATTAAGAGAATTTCAACCAAAACAATTTTAAATTCTTATTTAAATTTAAAAGTGCAGTCACTAGAATTTACAAATACTAAAATTGTTATACTTGGACGAAGTAAAATTTTTATGGCTGAATGAAGGATGAGGTTGGAAACTAGGTTGGAAATTTTGCTTATCTCAAAGATGGAAGTGAATTTTTCAATTGGGTATGATTCATCAAACTTAGGTCAATGGTTTAGTTGTACACAGATAAATTAGGTGGTTTTACAATAAAAATTCAGTGATTTTGCAGTCTCGAGACATATGTGGTTTAATCCCCTGGATGAGATATTATAACATAGTTTATACAAAAGTTTTTTTAAAATGCATTAAAGAAATTTGGCATCTTCCCTATAAGGTGAAGAAAAAGAAATCCACTTCAAAAATAATATTTTTGAAATAGAGTTATCCATGTTACTTTCAAACAATATAAAGGGATAGATATGATATAGTGGCATCTTTGAAATCAGTTAAGACGTCTTTGAAATCAATTTAGTATATGTAGTTTTGGAATATGGTAAAGAAATGACCATTTGTTTGTAAATATCTCGGGTACACAATAAAAAAACATTTGTAAATATCCTTATGCAAAATGAAATATTTTTTTCATTAAAGTAATGGATCTAATAAATAGTTTGTCTCATTAATTTAATGGGTCAAAATCAAAGATCAATTATACATTGTTTGAATTCAAAGACTTTTACATTACATATAAATACATCATTATTACTTAAATGTTAAGAAAACTTACTTCGTTTAAAAAAGGTTGAGTAAAATGCATAGATTTACCAATAATGTGGATGACCTATCCATAACCAATTAGTATACTAAATAATGTTGACAAAAATAACAACTTCATAAAAAAACATGGATGTCTTTTAAAAATAACTAAGTTAATTCTAATAAATAGAAACATGTATCTAGAGACATGTAGGGAGAGAAGATAGATGGCGCTTTAGGGGATTTATGTAAGGTCTTTGCTTATGGATGGTAGTGGGAACACAGAGTAGTGAATTGTTCCTTGTTTCCTTTATACAAGATGAGAGGCCTTGGGACTATGGGCCAAACATCATCAAAACACTAAACAACTTTAAATACAATCATTTTAATTAAAATATCTTTATAATCCCAATTAACAATATTAATATGAAAACTCCGTGGAAGTTCAAATAAAATCATCTTATTTACAATATCTTTATAATCCCAATTAACAACATAAATATAAAACCTCTCTAAAATTACTTTGGCATTCTCATCCGCCCGCTTAGGGAGTATGCTAGTTATATTACAAGAATCGTCATTGTATTCTGATAATGGAAGTGATAATATATATATTTTTTATATGTGGGTCTACCTCGACAAAGTCGTAGGTGATTTTTATATTACAGGAATCGTCTTTGTATTATGATAATTGAGGTGATAATATATATATTTTTTATGGGTGGTTATGCCTCGACAAATTCGTCCAATTTCTTAGGTGATTTATATATTACATGAATCGTCCTTGTACTCTGATAATTGAGGAGATAATATTTATTTTTAAATGGGTAGTTCTGCCTCAACAAATTCGTTCAATCGTTTAGGTGATTTATATATTACAGGAATCATCCTTCTACTCTAATAATTAAGGTGACAATATATTGTTTTATGAGTGGGTCTTCCTCCACAAATTCGTCCAATTGTTTAGGTGTGAGTTATGTGTTACAGGAATCGTCCTTGTCCCCTCATAATTGAGGTGGTAATATATATTTTTATAGGTGGGTCTGAGGGTGATAAACTTTATATAAATTTTTATATGACTACAAGTTTTATATCTTTGTGAAGGCCCGACCGATTGCACAGGTCGTGAAGTGAAGGCTCCTTAGCCATAAAGGGTCAAGCTCACATGAAAGATTCACGGTCAACAAGGAATAATTGCGTGGAGCGATAGAGGAAAGAAAATGTGAGCATTAAACCTGCGATCATGGTGTTTCAGGAGAAAATCCAAGAGACAAGGTAAGAAGAAACTTTTGATGTTAAGAGCTATAGTGTTTGTTGTTATTATTGAGCCCTCCTAATAGATACATTGTGTAAATCTTACTGTGCGAGAAAAAATCTCTAGTTGGCTTACTAAGGTCTCTCATTGCCTTCAGACAGACTGAAAATCATTGATGCCTATACATCCTCTTAGCCATTTGGCCTTGTGAAACATGAATTTGCAGAATATGCATTTTGGGTTATTTTAGTCGAAGTTGGTTGTTAAATACCTTTAATTCCTTGGCAGATACCTTTAATTCCTTTAGGGATTCGAATCAGAAATTGTACTTTGTACTTTGGGTTTGAGCACAAGTCATCCATTCCCGATCTCTCTTGGAAAATTTTCCATTAACCTTGAAACCCTACAAGGTGAAAACCAAGTGGAAAAGACCATTGGGATTAACAGGCCAAAGCAACTAATATTAAATTTTGAATAAATCAAGGGCAGAACAAACTAATGGGTCCTTGAAACTTGAAGCCCTTGTAAAAAAAATGAAAGGTTCCGACCTCGATCAAAGGAGTCTTATGTTTTTTGTTTTAATCTGGCAGTTAAAGATGATAAGCATACTTTTTTATAAAATAAAAAAAAGGTGATATAATATTTTTTAAGGAATTATATGGGAGTTATAAGATTGAAAAAAAAGGTTCCGACCTGGATCAAAGGAGTTTTATGTTTTAATCTCTCAGTCACGGATCATAAGCATACTTTTTTATAAAATAAAAAAAAATGATATAATATTTTTTAAGGAATTACATGGGAGTTATAAGATTGAAAATTTATATGCAGGAGTTTTCTCCATTATAATTATAATTAAATGTACATGAAGTTATAAGGGTTTCTTTCTGTAGACAAGTTATAAGACCTATTGTTAAGAGCATTTGTTAGTATGATTTTTGTAATGGAGTTATAAGGTAGTTGTTAAAAAAGGGGTTCAACAAATTGTGCTTGCAAAATTGTATTTGGTGTTATTGTTTAAGTTGTAGACCTACTCGAAATTGAATAAGGGGGTCTGTCTTAGGATCTTTGTGTACGTCTAAGTCATCGATTATCCTGTAGTTTTTGGAATTCATGAAACAAACAATCGCTCATGCAAAGAAGACTACAAATATACAAACAATCTAATACTTGTCGAATAATTCAATTTGGCTAACACAACAAGATCTTCCATATTCTGCATAATGGAAAGAATTGAAGAAATATTTACAATATTGCACACATTAATTAATTCAACTATGGAATCTACAATTGAAATAAACAAGTGCACTCTCAGTACAATGATTACTTGTTTACAAGTAACGCACAGGAAAGTTGATATGTTCAAACTTCAAAACAAAATGATTACTTGTTTACAAGTAACACACAAGAAAGTTGATATGTTCAAACTTCAAAACAAAATGTTATATGATGAGTTAAATCTCCTTTGACACCAACAATGTGATTTCAACAAACACAATGACATCAAGGATGAAAATAATGAAGACGCTTAGTTGACTAGTGATGACACTCATAAACATGAAGATGAATTGGATGAAGTCCCTATGTCAGAAAAAGCTGTGGATAAATGTGGAAAATAAACTAGAATTGTTCAACCATGGGAAGTTACGGATAAATGTGGAAAAGAAACTAGAATTGTTTGACCATGGGAAGTTGCGGATAAATGTGGAAAATAAATTAGAATTGTTCGACCATGGGAAGAATTACTCTTTAAACGAAATCGATATGGACTAGGATATGAAAAGGATACTGACAACCTTTTTCATATTCCTAATTATAGCAAACCTATTTGCTTTGTGAGTGGAGGTTTTTTGAATGATGATAAGAAGACAAAGATTGAGGATATTGGTAAGGAATAGGTACATGATATTGTTGATGATGATGTTGCTACAGATATTCCATATTTGTATGATCATGATAATCAGTCGGATAAAGAACCCATGCAGTGCAAACACTGTCACTGGTTTGGCCATAATAAGTCAAACTGTTTTGATCTTCACCCATGCAGATTTTGTGGGAAGACAAATCACCTCTCAGTAAAGTGTCAAAAGCGCAAGCAGAAACATATTCATTTTGAATGGTTAGAGAATTGGCGTTGGCATTTGGAAGCCAATTTATTAGAGCATTCTTATCGCCGGATTTATACACAAGTATAGTCGTACTTGATTGGATATATTTCTATAGTTGACAGACATGAATTCTTTTCAAGATTGGATGATATAGGGTATGATCAGGGCCCAATTGATGTAGTTTTCTGAGTGATCGAGTGTTCAGACTCCGCCAGAAGACAATTTGATTACCCTTTTCCACTTTCAAAGGGGGTATATCTCCTTATCTATACTTCTCATTTTTCAGTTAACATGGGGGAAATTAGTGAGAAATGAAAGACTTTAGGTTTCAAAGTCTACCTTTGATTTGCAATTCATTCAGGACTTGTCTCTGTCTTGCATTCTGGATTTGTGTCTGTTCAGAATATGATTGTAATTGGGTGGATGATCGGTTGTACCAGACACCCCTGATTTTTTGTTCCAAGTTGTAAGTATTTCCGTAGGATGTTGTATTCCCCATCTATTTAGTAAGTCATGTTGAGTCAGGCAACTGTATTCCTCTTTTCCATAGAGAGGATGTTGTGTCAAGTTGTGGCATGAACCATTGTGTAGCTTGATGGTGTATCGGAGACATTGAATCTTCAATTAAGGGGGGAAAATATGAGATAGTAATCTCAGGTTGAGGGACCAAAGTATGTGAAGAAATGATCAAATGGGAAACAAGCATGCAGTTTGCTCACAACAAAATCAGTGAAGTTAATGAAGTTGATAATGATCAAATCAGTGAAGTCAATGAAGTTGATAATGATCAAATCACTGAAGTCAATGAAGTTGATAATGATCAGATGATAGATCAGTGTTTCGATCTTCATCCGTGTATACATTGTGAAAGAGTACACATTGTTCCAGTAGCTTATACAGGTGTTGGATCTCTTCTTGGCCATACTTGTGAATGATGGTCAAGGGAATTTGAACAACTTGTCCCTGACAGGGGGGAAATATAAATTTTTCAGTCAGGTTCCAATTTTGATTTAGATCCTATGAAAAAATGATCAAGTATGCAACCTAGTTCCTGGTATACAGTCTTGTTCCTGAACATATTGTTCTTGATAGTTTGTGGCCAGCTTAAAACCACCAATTAAGCAGAAGACATGAAGTTCTACATGATACATTTTCAGATTTTTGAGCCTTGATCTCTTGTTAGTTTATGGTCAACTTAAAACCATGCCATTTAGTAGAAGACATCATATTTTGCTATTTTTTCAGAGTTCAGAGAGGATCTTAAGCCCTCTGAATATTTTCTTGACACATTGTTGATTGTCAAGTAGTGATAGTTTTTTAGGCAAGAACGAACTTATGATTAAGGGGGGATGTTAAAAACTCTAATCATAGTTCATTAGTTTACCTAACTATTATACAACTACATGAAAGTTATGGTATATTTGTATTATATATGTATGTCTATGTAGATGATTATTTGCTCACTCATTAATGATTATAGAGTATGTCTTTTCTGCCAATATTCTATTTATCTTTGTTCATCATGGTTTCTTGATTGCTTTAGTTATTTCCATTATGTTTCTGCTATTTTCTTCATTACGAATCTAACAAAAGCAACACTACTCAAAAACGTCCACAACACCCTCCATGTTAGTCACATTTTTTATCATGTGATTTGGGCTACGGTAGCTCAATTTCCAATTCATCATATACAAAACGATATTGCTTCTACAATTCATTTAGATCTGGCAAACTATTTTACTGATGTGTGGAAGATGAAGTTGTCTGCCCATCTCAAGACAAAGAATTTTTTTATGATTTTAGATGATATGTGGATAGGACTCAATTTGAAAGAATTGGGGGTGGAATTTGGCACTGACAACAAGGGTAGAAAACTTGTATTCTCTACTCGAAATAGAGATCTGATTAGAGAAATGAACGCAGAAGAGTCCATGGAAAACGACACCTACCAATAGAGGAGGCATGGGCATGTTTTGTAGAGTATCTTTCCAAGACGACCATATTCCGGAGGACATGGAGAAAATTGCCAGAGAAGTCGGAGACGAATGTAAAGGTTTTCCATTGGCGATAATTGTAATAGACTCAACAATGAAGAGAAATAGAGTTATACATGACTGGAAGTTTTTGTTAAGGAAAAATCAAATAGTTGATTTCAGCTTTCCAATTACTCATCCTCACATTGATCGATATTTGTATTAGCGATTGAAATGGAGTTATGATGCTTTGGGCTCTACTGATTTGAAAAACTGCTTTCTTTACTGTGCCCTATTCAAGGATGATGCACAAATTCGGGTAGAGGATTTTATACAAATGTGGATCTCAGAAGGCCTGGTTAAGACCAATGATGGGGACAACGACTATTTATTGGAAACTGGACGCAACTATGTAAAGTTTCTTCTAGATTGTTGCTTGGTGAATGAGGAGGTTGTTCATGATTTTCTTGGTATTTATGTTCATGATGTTATCCGCGATATGGGAATATATATTAGAGAGAAAGATGAAAATTACTTATTTAGAGCATCTCAAAGGCTTCAACATTTCCCGAACATGGAGGCCCTCGCTGATTGCAAATGAGTACCACTTTGGAACAACTAGATTACGTCTTTGTCGTCAAGGGAATTTAGATGTCCAAAATTAATTTCTCTATTATTAGGAGGAAATAGAGAATTGAGAACAATTCTAGAAGGATTTTTCCTCAACTTCACCTCTTTGAAGGCACTGGACCTATTCACAATACCAATAAAATCATTGCCAACATCATTGTGGCAATTTTTTTAAAGACATATGTAATCTTGTTCACCTTCAATTTTTGTGGGTTTGTTATTGTTCAGCTTTAATGTCATTGCCTCATGAAATAGGAAAACTTACAAATCTCAAGTACCTAAATGTTAGTGGATGTGACCACTTAACATCATTTCCACATCACATTAAAGTACTTTTAAAGTGCAAGGTGGTAGGGTACAGATTGTAGAGAATATGCCATAGCTCCCTAATGTGGGTTCATTACGAGACAATGAGGCAATGGGAGAAAATATTAAACTATGTGAAGACGACATCAACACAATGTATATATGAGAAAATTAATGAAATATTCTATATGAGAAATTATATATATATATATATATATATATATATAATATGTATATATGAGAAAATTAATGAAATATTCTATATGAGAGATTATATTGAAATATTCTATATGAGAGATTATATATATATATATATATAATGAAAAAGTAATGATTTTATTAAATCTATTATTTTTATTTTTTTAATGTTGAAATGTTTTTAATAATATAATATTTATGTATTTTAAAATTATTTTTTATAATTTATTTTT